>JBBGZY010002372.1:25000-273206 GCA_037952925.1 Lithobates clamitans | reverse complement strand
TTTCATTCACAGTGAATTCAGAGTGACATGGATTTCCACTCGCATCCCCCTCCCCCCGTAAACATGCATTGCACATATGGATGTTTTAGTCGTGAGCGGTTCGTGCTTTTGTGCGACAAATGTCTGGCAAAAAAATGCAACTGCTAACTGTGATTCTAGAAACATGTTGCAAAAATGCATCACCCTTTTGCATTGCCATTATGGAGACGCAATGCGGGTTTTCAGCACGTTTCTGAAAACGCATGACAGAGCGCACCTTTTTTCTGTGTGGGTTCATATAACAGGCAGGTGCAAACACAGCCTAAACGGTAACGCAAAAGCCGTGCCTTGACTGCGTGTTTGCCGTGCCTTGACGAAGCACGCGGCAAAACGCACATTTTCTGAGCGGGTTGTAGTGCGTTCAGGAAAAACGCATGGATGCAAACACAGCCTAAAATGGTAACACAAGCACGACGTGCGTTTGCCACACATTATTGAAGTTCACAGCAACATACACCTTTTTTTTGGGGCAGGTTGCCGTGCATTTAGAAGCGCAGCCTAAATCGGTAATGCAAGCGCGATGCACATTTGTCATACGTTATGGAGACGCATGGCCAAAACGTGCATTTTCGTAGCGGGTTCAGATACTTCCAGATGAGAACGCAGACTAAATGGTGACTCAAGAGCGATGCAAGTATTTCCGAAACACGCAGCAAAGCATGTTATCTGTGCAGGCTGCTGTATGTTAGGAAAAGTGAAGATGAAAATGCAACCTAAATGGCAACACAAGAGAGACACACATTTGCAGTGCGTTTCCAAAAAACGCAGCAAAGTGCACGTTTTCTGTGCGGGTTGCTGAGCATTTGTAAATGCGCAGATGTAAATGAAAATAAATGGTTAATGGCACCCCAGTTGTGGTTAGCGTGACAAAATGTGCTACAAACAAACCAACATGCATGACACTCCACAATTGGGAAGCTTATTAACCACTTGCTGACCAGGCTCTCTCAGGAACTTTTTGCTTACATGTTTCAATCAGTATTTTTTGCTAGAAAATTACTTATAACCCCCAAACATTATACATTTTTTTGAGCAGAGACCCTAGGGAATAAAATGTCAATCGTCGCAATTTTTTATGTCACATGGCATTTGCAAAGGCAATTTTTTGGGAAAAATTCACTTGAATTTAAAAGGAAAAAAAAAAAAAAAAGCGCAATAGTCACCCATTTTTTTTTTTGTAGAATATAAAAAATGATGTTTTGCCAAGTAAATAAATACCAAACATGTCACGCTTTAAAATTGCGCACGCTCGTGGAATGGCAACAAACTAGAATACTTTAAAATCTCTATAGGCGATGCTTTGAATGCCTTTACAGGTTACCGATTTAGAGTTACAGAGGAGGTCTAGCACTAGAATTATTGCTCTCCCTTTAACGTTTGCAGCGATATCACACATTTGTGGTTCAAATAACGTTTACATATGCGTGCATGACTTGTGTATGCGTTTTTTTCTGTGTGCGAGCACGGAGGGATGGGGGGGCACTATCATTTTTTTTTTTTTATTATTTATTTTTACACTGTCCCTTTCATTTTTTGTTTTGTTTTTTTAATCACTTTTATTTCTATTACAAGGGATGTAAACATCCTCCGTAATAGAAATGACAGGTCCACTGGGTCCAAATCTCTTCTTTGCCTTTAAACGCAAAAAAATAAAAAATATATATATATACATATATATATAAATATATATATATATATATATATATTTGTGCTCGTAAGTTTACATACCCTGCCAAAATTTATGATTTCTTGGCATTTTTCAGACAATATGAACAATAACACAAACACAACTTTTCTTTCACTCATGGTTAGTGTTTTGCTGAAGCCATTTATTATCAATCAACTGTGTTTACTCTTTTTAAATCATAATCACAACAGAAACTACCCAAATGGCCCTGATCAAAAGTTTACATACCCCAGTTCTTAATACTGTGTATTGCCCCCTTTAACATCAATGACAGCTTGAAGTGTTTTGTGGGATTTGTGGATGAGGCTCTTTATCTTCTCAGATGTTAAAGCTGCCCATTCCTCTTGTCAAAAAGCCTCCAGTTCCTGTGAATTGTTGGGCTGTCTTGCATGAACTGCACGTTTGAGATCTCCCCAGAGTGGCTCAATGATATTGAAGTCAGGAGACTGAGATGTCCACTCCAGAACCTTCACTTTATTCGGCTGTAGGTGGACTTGGCCTTTTGTTTTGGATCATTGTCATGTTGGAATGTCCAAGTACTTCCCATGCGCAGCTTCCTGGCTGATGATGAATGCAAATGTTCCTCCAGTATTAATTGATAACATACTGCATTCATCTTGTCATCAATTTTGACCAAATTTCCTGTGCCTTTGTAGCTCACACATCCCCAAAACATCAGCGAATCATCTCCGTGTTTCACAGTAGGAACGATGTACCTTTCATCATAGGCCTTGTTGACTCCTCTCCAAATGTAGTGTTTATAGTTATGGCCAAAAAGCTCAATTTTGGTCTCATCACTCCAAATCACTTTGTGCCAGAAGGTTTGAGGCTTGTCTCTGTGCTGTTTGCCGTATTGTAAGTGGGATACTTTGTGGCATTTGCGTAGTAATGGATTTCTTCTGGCGACTCAAACATGCAGCCCATCTTTCTTCAAGTGCCTCCTTATTGTGCATCTTGAAACAGCCACACCACATGTTTTCAGAGAGTTCTGTATTTCACCTGAAGTTATTTGTGGATTTTTAGAGACATCCCCAAAATGACTTGCAGTGAAAGGTGGTTTTACAAAAGATTGACTCAGGGGGGCGCCATACAAATGTACTCTACACTTTTCACATATTTATTTTGTAAAAAAAATTGAAAACCCATTTATCATTTTCCTTCCACTTCACAATTATGAGCCACTTTGTGTTGGTCTATCACATAAAATCCCAATAAAATACATTCACATTTTTGGTTGTAACATGACAAAATGTGGAAAATTACAAGGGGTAGGAATACTTTTTCAAGGCACTGTACATTAAAGTGGTTAAGCCACTCTGTTATCTTTACACAAACTTCCATGTTTACTAATAGGGATGAGCTTCGTGTTCGAGTCGAACCCATGTTCGACTCGAACATCGGCTGTTCGGTCGTTCGCCGAATTGCGAACGATATGGGCCGTTCGCGCCAAATTCGTGTGGCACGTCACGGCCCATAATTCACTGCGGCATCACAGTGCATTGCTGGCTGATGATTGGCCAAGCATGCACTATGACCCGCATGCTTGGCCAATCACAGCGCCGTCAGTAGAGAGAGCTGTAATTGGCCAAAGCCAGGGTGGCTTTGGCCAATTATGGCTCAGGGGATTTAGTACACACCCCACACTATATAAGGCCGCCTGCACGGCGGCCCTGTGTAGTGTGTGTTCCGGTGTGCTGAGAGATAGAGATCGAGACAGACAGTGTCATTTGATTTGAGTTAGATAGATTAGGCAGAACAGTCAGTCAGTTAGCTGCACTTACAGTGTATTGTGTATATATATGCATCCCAGGTGTTGCATATATATATATACACTGTATTCAGTTTAGCTAGATCCGTTCCTGTTATCTTCTATCTAGACTATTTACATTTAGTGCAGTGCGTCCTGCTCACAGTGTTCAACTAGATCCGTTCCTGCTATTTACATTTAGTGCAGTGCGTCCTGCTCACAGTGTTCAGCTAGATCCGTTCCTGCTATTTACATTTAGTGCAGTGCGTCCTGCTCACAGTGTTCAGCTAGATCCGTTCCTGCTATTTACATTTAGTGCAGTGCGTCCAGCTCACAGTGTTCAGCTAGATCCGTTCCTTCTATTTACATTTAGTGCAGTGCGTCCTGCTCACAGTGTTCAGCTAGATCCGTTCCTGTTATCTTCTAGACTATTTACATTTAGTGCAGTGCGTCCTGCTCACAGTGTTCAGCTAGATCCGTTCCTGCTATTTACATTTAGTGCAGTGCGTCCTGCTCACAGTGTTCAGCTAGATCCGTTCCTGCTATTTACATTTAGTGCAGTGCGTCCTGCTCACAGTGTTCAGCTAGATCCGTTCCTGCTATTTACATTTAGTGCAGTGCGTCCTGCTCACAGTGTTCAGCTAGATCCGTTCCTGTTATCTTCTAGACTATTTACATTAGTGCAGTGCGTCCTGCTCACAGTGTTCAGCTAGATCCGTTCCTGTTATTTACATTTAGTGCAGTGCGTCCTGCTCACAGTGTTCAGCTAGATCCGTTCCTGCTATTTACATTCAGTGCAGTGCGTCCTGCTCACAGTGTTCAGCTAGATCCGTTCCTGCTATTTACATTTAGTGCAGAAGTCCTGCTCACAGTGTTCAGCTAGATCCGTTCCTGTTATCTTCTAGACTATTTACATTTAGTGCAGTGCGTCCTGCTCACAGTGTTCAGCTAGATCCGTTCCTGTTATTTACATTTAGTGCAGTGCGTCCTGCTCACAGTGTTCAGCTAGATCCGTTCCTGCTATTTACATTTAGTGCAGTGCGTCCTGCTCACAGTGTTCAGCTAGATCCGTTCCTGCTATTTACATTTAGTGCAGTACGTCCTGCTCACAGTGTTCAGCTAGATCCGTTCCTGTTATCTTCTAGACTATTTACATTTAGTGCAGTGCGTCCTGCTCACAGTGTTCAGCTAGATCCGTTCCTATTATCTTCTGGACTATTTACATTTAGTGCAGTGCGTCCTGCTCACAGTGTTCAGCTAGATCCGTTCCTGTTATCTTCCTACTGACAGGCAGGCTTGTCTGGTTACAGTATATAAAGCTACCTGAAGAAAATTACAGGTGTTCTATTTGATCCTATTAGTACCACGGTCAGGCAGCTAGACTATTTACATTTAGTACAGTGCGTCCTGCTCACAGTGTTCAGCTAGATCCGTTCCTGTTATCTTCCTACTGACAGGCAGGCTTGTCTGGTTACAGTATATAAAGCTACCTGAAGAAAATTACAGGTGTTCTATTTGATCCTATTAGTACCACGGTCAGGCAGCTAGACTATTTACATTTAGTACAGTGCGTCCTGCTCACAGTGTTCAGCTAGATCCGTTCCTGTTATCTTCCTACTGACAGGCAGGCTTGTCTGGTTACAGTATATAAAGCTACCTTAAGAAAATTACAGGTGTTCTATTTGATCCTATTAGTACCACGGTCAGGCAGCTAGACTATTTACATTTAGTACAGTGCGTCCTGCTCACAGTGTTCAGCTAGATCCGTTCCTGTTATCTTCCTACTGACAGGCAGGCTTGTCTGGTTACAGTATATAAAGCTACCTGAAGAAAATTACAGGTGTTCTATTTGATCCTATTAGTACCACGGTCAGGCAGCTAGACTATTTACATTTAGTACAGTGCGTCCTGCTCACAGTGTTCAGCTAGATCCGTTCCTGTTATCTTCCTACTGACAGGCAGGCTTGTCTGGTTACAGTATATAAAGCTACCTGAAGAAAATTACAGCTTAGTGCAGCTACAGGCCATTAGTATGTCTGGAAGGCCAAGAAGGAGAGGCAGACAGTCACAAGCCAATAAGAGAGGGCAAGCAGGCTCTGTGTCTAGTGCTGGTTGTGGAGACGGTGCATCCTCATCAGCACGTGGCCATGGGACACGCTTGGCCTTTTTTTCGGCAGCTGGCCGTGTTGAGCCGCAACATGCGGAAGACTTGGTCGAGTGGATGACCAAGCCGTCCTCATCCTCCTCATCCTCTCTCACCCATGCCCAGGGTGCTTTGTCTGGCAAAGCAGCGGCCTCTTCCCTCAGCTCAATGTCATCAGTGACTCCTTCCCTAGCTCCACCATGTCCTCATGAGGATTCCCTCGAACTGTTTGACCACAGTGTTGGGTACATGCTCCAGGAGGATGCCCAGCGTTTGGAAGGCTCTGATGATGATACTGAGCTCGATGAAGGCAGTAACATGAGCACGGACAGAGGGGGTGCCCAAGAAGGACAGCAATCTGGCAGTCATGCTCCCCCTGCTGCAGCATACTGCCAGGTTTGCTCCAGTGATGAGGAGGGAGGGGATGATGAGGTCACTGACTCAACATGAGTGCCTGATAGGAGAGAGGAGGAGGAGGAGGAGGAGGAGGAGGAGGAGGTGGCACATCACCAACTAGGCAGGATGCCCTCCAGGGGCCAGCCTAAGGGCAGCACATTGACTGCATCACACCCCAAAGCTCCACATGTGCAGGGCGCTGCAGTCTCTGCGCGTTATTCAAAAAGTTCTTTGGTGTGGGCCTTTTTTGAGACGAGTGCATCAGATCGCACCGCTGCTATTTGCAACATATGTCTCAAGCGTATCTCGTGTGGCCAAAACATCTCCCGCTTGGGTACCACATGCTTGACCAGACATATGTTGACCTGCCATGCAGTTCGTTGGCAAGCGTATCTAAAAGACCCACACCAAAGAACAAAGAGGATCTCTCCTTGCTCCTCATCAGCTGAGATTTCCAACCCCACTAGACCTTCAGTCCTCTCTGAGACCTGCAGTGAGAGGAATGAAGGTGTAGAATTAGGTGTGTCACAGCCAAGTACTTGTGGGCAATCTGCTTTTGGTACACCGACGTCAGATTGTACCAGGCAAATTTCCCTGCCCCAGCTGCTGCACCGCCGAAAGAAGTTTGCTCCCAGCCATCCACATGCCCAGCGGTTGAATGCTAGCTTGGCAAAATTGCTAGCACTTCAACTGCTGCCTTTTCAGTTGGTAGACTCTGCCCCCTTCCGTGAGTTTGTGGAATGTGCGGTTCCTCAGTGGCAGGTACCCAAACGCCACTTTTTCTCACGGAAGGCGATTCCGGCTCTCTACCGGCATGTGGAAGGCAATGTCCATGCCTCGCTGGACAGGGCGGTCAGCGGTAAGGTGCATATTACCGCTGACTCATGGTCCAGCAGGCATGGACAGGGACGTTACCTAAGTTTCACGGCGCATTGGGTGACTCTGCTGGCAGCTGGAAAGGATGCAGGACAAGGTGCAGTAGTGTTGGAGGTTGTTCCGCCACCACGCCTCCAAAATGCTGATTGTGACACACCTCTCTCCTCCACCCCCTCCTCTTCTTCTTCCTCCATGGCCTCTTCTTTGGAACCAGCGGTGCTCCGTAGGCGTTCAAGGGGCTACGCAAGTACGCAGGCCAAAAGATGCCATGCGGTGCTTGAGCTGGTGTGCTTGGGGGACAGGAGCCACACTGGGGCAGAGGTTCTGTCAGCTCTGCAGGGGCAGGTTCAGAGGTGGTTGACGCCACGCCAACTTAAGGCAGGAATGGTGGTTTGCGACAATGGCACCAACCTCCTCTCTGCCCTCCGACAGGGACAAATGACCCATGTGCCCTGTTTGGCTCACGTCCTTAACTTGGTGGTGCAGCGGTTCTTGGGCAGGTACCCGGGCTTACAGGATGTCCTGAGGCAGGCCAGGAAAGTCTGTGTGCATTTCCGCCGGTCATATAATGCCAGTGCTCGGCTGACGGACCTCCAAAAGGAGTTTAACCTGCCCAAGAACCGCCTAATCTGTGACATGCCCACCAGGTGGAACTCAACGTTGGCCATGCTGCAGCGGCTGCACACGCAGCAGAGGGCCATCAATGAGTACCTGTGCGACTATGGCACCAGGACAGGGTCAGGGGAGCTTGTTTTTTTTTCCCCACGCCAGTGGGCCATGATCAGGGATGCATGCACTATCCTGTCACCATTCGAGGAGGCCACGAGGATGGTGAGCACTGACAGTGCATGCATCAGTGACACTGTCCCCCTTGTCCACCTGTTGGAGCACACGCTGCGTGGAATAATGGACAGGGCACTTGAGGCAGAACAGAGGCAGGAAGAGGAGGACTTCCTTAGCTCTCAAGGCCCCCTTTATCCAGACAGTGTTCCTGCGTGCCCGCCGATCACACAGGAAGAGGACGAGGAGGAGGAGGAGGAGGAAGATTGTGTCAGTATGGAGGTGGAGCCTGGCACTCAGCATCAGCAGCAGTCTTTAAGGGATCAGTCCCAAGGAACACATGGACTTGTACGTGGCTGGGAGGAGGTGGCTGCGGACGTTGTTGTCCTTAGTGACCCAGAGGACTCCGGACCGAATGCCTCAGCAAACCTACGCTGCATGGCCTCCCTGATCCTGCAAAGCCTGCGTAAGGATCCTCGTATTCGTGGTATCAAGGAGAAGGACCAATACTGGCTGGCAACCCTCCTTGATCCACGTTACAAGGGTAAGGTTGCGGACCTTATCTTGCCATCGCAGAGGGAGCAGAGGATGAAACATCTTCGGGAGGCCTTGCAGAAAGGTCTGTGCAACGCGTTCCCAGAGACTGGGAGGTTACAAACTCCTGTTTCTGGACAACGTGTTGCTGAGGCTTCGGTCAGTCAAAGAAGGAGCGGTGGAGAAGGTGGCCGTCTGACCGATGCGTTCAGACAATTTTTTGGTCCGCAGCCCCAAGGTATGATCGGTTCCAGCAACCATCGCCAGCGTCTGTTTTACATGGTGCAGGAATACCTAGGGGCAAGATCAGACTTGGACACCTTTCCCACCGAAAATCCTCTGGGTTACTGGGTCTTGAGGATGGATCACTGGCCAGAGCTTGCACAGTATGCAATTGAGCTACTGGCCTGTCCTGCATCCAGCGTTCTTTCGGAACGCACATTCAGTGCTGCTGGAGGCGTGGTAACCGATCATAGGGTGCGTCTGTCCACCGACTCGGTCGATCGGCTGACCTTCATAAAAATGAATCAGTCTTGGATCACCACCAGCTACCAAGCACCTGATGCAGATGTAACCGAATAATTTTTTTTGAAATCTCAGATCCCTTCAAAGACTGCCTATGCTGATGCTGAGTGACTATCCCTGAGTAATTATCCTCTTCCTCCTCAATCATCACGCTGATAGCTTGTAAGAACATTTTTGGTTCTGGGCGCCACCACCAGTGCCTAAGGCACAATTTTTCAGCCCCTGTTTAACAGGGGCGTGTAATTACAATTTTTGATGTAATACTTTGCAGCAGGGGTCGTTCCTGCATTCCAACTAGAGTGTCTGTGAGGGGTTGCAGTGTTGTGGCACCAGCACCAGTGCCTAAGGCCCAATTTTTCTGCCCCTGTCTAACAGGGGCGTGTAATTACAATTTTTGATGCAATACTTTGCAGCAGGGCTCGTTCCTGCGTTCCAACTAGAGTGTCTGTGAGGGGTTGCAGTGTTGTGGCACCAGCACCAGTGCCTAAGGCCCAATTTTTCTGCCCCTGTCTAACAGGGGCGTGTAATTACAATTTTTGATGCAATACTTTGCAGCAGGGCTCGTTCCTGCGTTCCAACTAGAGTGTCTGTGAGGGGTTGCAGTGTTGTGGCACCAGCACCAGTGCCTAAGGCCCAATTTTTCTGCCCCTGTCTAACAGGGGCGTGTAATTACAATTTTTGATGCAATACTTTGCAGCAGGGCTCGTTCCTGCGTTCCAACTAGAGTGTCTGTGAGGGGTTGCAGTGTTGTGGCACCAGCACCAGTGCCTAAGGCCTAATTTTTCAGCTCCTGTTCAACAGGGGCATGTAATTACAATTCTTGATCTAATATTTCACAGCAGGGCCCTGTGAGGGCTTACAGTGTTGTGGCCACAGCAACACCAAAGGCCCAAATTTCTGCTGAGTATATAGGGCAGGACCCTACTTTCAAACATCTAACTTACAAACGACTCCTACTTGCAAACGGAAGGAGACAACAGGAAGTGAGATGAAATCTACCCCTAGGAAGGGAAATTCTCTCCTGTAAGAGTTAATATGGGAAAACAATTTCTCCTTTCCACTGATGCTTTCCAATCCTTATTCCACAAAAAAACCCAAATTTTCAAAAAACATTTTTCATTGGGACAAAAAAGTGAGGTGAAATCTTCTGAAGAGGAGGAAAGACGCAAAACAAATGTCACAGGGGTGATAACCCTTCCCTATGTTTTCCAAAAAGCTTAGAAAAGATTTTTTGGCTGGAGCTAAACACGTTAAAAATGTTCAAAATTACAAACAGATTCTACTTAACAACAAACCTACAGTCCCTGTCTTGTTTGCACCGCCTGTATACTGCTGTTCAGAGTATATAGGGCCTGGTGGCCCCACACCTTTCCTTATTTTAATTTGGGTGTGGGGTTCCCCTTAATATCCATACAAGACCCAAAGGGCCTGGTAATGGCAACCCTCCTTGATCCACCGTTTGTCTCACTGATTTTCATCCATATTGCCATGACCCGACATGACATTAAACCCGCAAGCAGTTTTAAATGAGATTTTTTCCTTTAAAAATGACATTTGGTGCAGGGACTGTTCTAAACATGGGAAACACGCGTCACTTTACAGGCATACTATAGACACCCCTCAGGTACGATATTTAAAGGAATATTTCACTTTTTTTTTTTTTACTTTAAGCATCATTAAAATCACTGCTCCCGAAAAAACGGCCGTTTTTAAAAGTTTTTTTTGCATTGATACATGTCCCCTGGGGTAGGACCCGGGTCCCCAAACCCTTTTTAGGACAATACCATGCAAATTAGCCTTTAAAATGAGCACTTTTGATTTCGAACGTTCGAGTCCCATAGACGTCAATGGGGTTCTAACGTTCGTGCGAACTTGCGGTCCGTTCGCGGGTTCTGGTGCGAACCGAACCGGGGGGTGTTCGGCTCATCCCTATTTGCTAATGACAAGTGTCCCAGTGTCTGTGTTTTATAAACAAAATGCCGATATATATACCTGATTTCAGAGAGCCGCTCGGTGCTCACGTGCCTGGCCGGCTCTCTCCTCTCCAGATCTGACAGCTAGAGCGGGGAGGGGCCGAGAATCCCCCCCGCTGATGTACCAGCATATTTCATGCACACTATTTCTTAAGCATATCTGAACAGCCTTATTGAGCTGTGAATTCTTTTTCTTTATATAGTTTTTTCACTGGCGTGGCTTGTTTCTACACCCTGACCACGCCAAGTTCTGGAACGATTGATACCATTTGTATGGGCCACGATTCCCATTGCTTTGTTATTATTCTGCTGTATCTCTGGCTCTTAAGTCTTGTTATACAATATGTGTTATTATCTGTAGAGATATTTGTTAACGCTTACTTTAAGTGAAAATATTCACTTTGCTCATGTAGTGGTACCCCCGTAGGG
This sequence comes from Lithobates clamitans, assembly GCA_037952925.1. Classification (NCBI taxonomy): domain Eukaryota; kingdom Metazoa; phylum Chordata; class Amphibia; order Anura; family Ranidae; genus Lithobates; species Lithobates clamitans. The sequence continues at coordinate 262,077 of JBBGZY010002372.1, read as the reverse complement.
GCTGCTGGATATTGTGGTCCAACCTGTCACCTATGCCCAGCCCGGCATTCACTTTCCATTCACCTTAGAGACAATGAACACTCCGTATATTTGTTTTGTATTTTATTGGGGGATTTTGAACTTGGATAGGGCAAGGGAAATTATGGGATGCCCATAATCAATAAGATGATCAGTTGGAACCTCTATTTGCTCTTCTAGAGCTCCAGCCTCCTCCAGCACAACGCTTATTTGTAGACTGTTCCTCTTTCTCCTGTACAATACTTGGTTTCAGGCACAGCTAGCACAGGGTAGGTCCAACTCTGACTCGGTCAGGCCTTAGCAACTGCCATTTGCAGGGAGGGACCGCAAGGGCCCCTTTAGTGTAGCAACAAATAATGAAAGAAATGTCTTTTTAATGCTAGCTGTCCTATGGTGGACTACTGCTCCCAGGCAGTCCTCTTCAGGCCCTGTCAGCCCTCCTGGCTGCAGCCGCCCAAAATCACAGTCTTTCCTGCTGGCTCTACATCCATCTCAGACTGCACACTCCCAGTCCGCTCTGCCATGCCTCCCCAGCTCTCCCAACTGTGCCTGTCACTCACCAGCCCTCCTGGCTGCACTTCGGTGGATCCCTCCTGGAGACTTGCCTGGTAACACTAGCTCCCGTTGTCTTTCTCTGCCCCTCTCTGTGCCTCCTGTCCAGATCCTTCTTTGTTACTCAGAATGGCTCTGACTTGCACCCGAACCCCACAGGCCCAAGGTCCCCCCCCCAGAATGGGGAGTGCCTCAAAGGCCCCCCCCCCGACAACCTAGTGCTCCATCTCCAGCTTCTTCCACCAAACAACTCCTCCCCAGCTGTGTTGACCCTGGGTATGTCAAGGAGCCCCCCCCTGCCAATCCTAGTTGGGGACTGGTCATGGCTCCCTGAGACACCTTCAGACAGCTCCACCTCTCCTCCCCTCCTCTCTTCTAGAATCCTCTAGAAGCCAGGAAGAGGTAACTGGAAGATGATGCTGTGAGTCACCTGCTGCTGCTCTAGTCCACAGAGAGAAATCAACAACTTCCAACTAGGCCTGATTACATTTACCTGCACTCAAAAAAATCCTAAAAGTAGAGGGTGCTAAAAAATTTAAAAAAATGAAAAATATAATATAATATAATATTATATATATATATATATATATATATATATATATATATATATATATATATATATATATATATATATATATATATATATCTATATATATAGATATAGATATATATATAGATATATATATATCTATATCTATATCTATAGATATAGATATAGATATATATATATATATACGCACACACACACACACACACACATATATATATATATATATATATATATATATATATATACATATATAAATAATATTATATTATATTTTTTATTTTTTTTTATTTTTTAGCACCCTCTACTTTTAGGATTTTTTTGAGTGCAGGTAAATTTAATCAGGCCTAGTTGGAAGTTGTTATATATATATATTTTAGAAAGACACAAATCAAACAGAAAAGATTAGGAACTCTTAGTTTATTGGAAAAATAAAGTTGCAGAACAAGGCTTGCCTTCAATGGACCTGAGAGACATTGGTGTTATTTAGAGATGTCCTCTATGTGGGCCTGTGATGATGGGCAGCTTGCCTTCAGATGGATTTCACTTGCACTTGAGATGAGTTTAGAAGCTTAAGAGGTCATTCATGGTTCATTAACAGGTACAGGTAACCTTCTAAGATGCATCAACCTGCTCTGAACTGCTTTTGCACATCTTTTGATTTGTATGGAGGAAAATAAGCAGTTCTGGGGCAAACAAAAGCTGGTTGGCACAGGCCCTGTATCTGGTTTCTATAATGTATTGTAATTTATATCTCTGAAAGAAATGTAATGTAAATACCAAATCCAATTTCAAATTAATAAAAAAATAATTACCCAAAAATGTAAAGCTAATAAATGTTAAATACACATATAAAGATATCCGGTAAAAGAATGTATCACCGTTATAGTAAACAGTTCATAAGTAAAAGAACGTCAGAGTCCTTCCAGAGATATTTCCAGGAATGGTGTCAGTCTTGTTTTGTCACCAGATGTTTGGTGTCCTCTGTGGAGGTCTCTGTACTGCGTTCAGCTTTTGTATCTTTTTCCTTTTCCACGTGTCCAACAACGCGACCAACGCCAGCTCCAACACCTGTGCCAATATAACTCCGAGGGTGATTGAGCCTCCAAGCGCCCCTGTGACCACTGCCGCGGTCGTACTGCCCAATAAACCTGCAGCCTCAACGGCGAGCACAGTCCCAGCCACGGCTGCCCCTACAACCCCACCGGCCAGGCTCAGGACTCCACCTCCTACTGCACAGCCAATACCTACTGCGCACCTGGTGAAGCGCTTTGAATATTCGGCACAGAAACGTTCTTCTTTTTCTTTCATCAGAGATGTAATTTCTTCCATGAGCATCCCTTTCTCTGCAGCATTATCGCCTCTCAGGATACCCTCATACGTATCTAGAAGAACATCAGCCTGCTCTCTGACCCTGGTCCTCATCTCAGATGTCCTTACCCCAAGGACCTTAAATGGAGAAGCATTGGCAGGGAGCTGTAGGAGAAAAAGAACAGTAAAAATTCAATGAAAATGTTGGACTTGCCCAGGTTAGTGTGAAACTAGAACATCTGGTGCTACATACCACACCACCTACATTAAACCATAGAAATTCTATATCGGAACGTGCAAGTTTGGTTAAATATCTGTGCAATTTTTACAAATATTCTCTGAAGGGGATAATTAACATGAACTTCAAAAGTACATTTCTAGCAGTCTCTTAGGTTGGATAGAAAAACATTACATATTTTTGACCAGCTTTGGAGAAATAAGTGATATTATAACAACATTTAGTGGCTCCATCAGTCAAGTCACTGGATCTCCATAGGGGAAAGTTGTAAATGCCAACCTTGTTTGAGCACAGGAGAGGAGCGCTCCTTCTACCTCAATCCCTTTCTCAAACTCTTTCCCTTTGTATCTGTTCCGCTTTCCCTTTTGCTTCTTCCTACCCCTCTGTACTACTAAAAAAACTCGGAAAGTGGTTCTAAAGTCAGAAGGTTTTTAATCTTAATGCTTTCTTTGCATTAAGATAAAAACCTTCTGTGTGCAGCAGCCCCCCTAATACTTACCTGAGCCCATCTCGATCCAGTGATGTTGCCCAAGAGTCTTGCCTGTCCGGGACTCACCCTCCTCATTGGCGGAAGACAGCAACGGGGCGCCATTGGCTCCCGCTGCTGTGAAGTCAGATAGAGGGGGCGGGATCAAGAGGGTTTTGTGTCTCAATGGACACACAGAGCAGCGGCTCGGCTTGGCTGCCTCCATAGCAAGCTGCTTGCTGTAGGGGCACTTGGCTGGAGGGAGGGGCCAGGAACACAGTCGAGGGACCCGAGAAGAGGAGGATCGGGGCTGCTCTGTGCAAAACCACTACACAGAGCAGGCAAGTATAACATGTTTGTTATTTTTAATCAAAAAAGCCAAGACTTTAATATCACTTTAACCACTTGTCTACCAGCCACCGTCGTTATACGGCGGCAGGTCGGCATGTTCCCGCAATTAGCCGTAGGTATACGTGGGCTCCTTTAAAAAGCCGTAGCAGGCGCGCGCGGTGGCTGTACAGCGGGGGACCGGATGTGCGTGGCCGGCAGCCTCGATGTCCGCCGGCCACCAGCGATCGCGAGAAAGAGCCAGAATGGGGATCTATCTATGTAAACAGACAGATCCACGTTCTGACAGGGGAATTAGAGAGACATCAGCTGTTCCTTAACGATTAGGAACCGCAATCTCTCTCCTCCTCCAGTCAGCCCAGTCCCCATACAGTTAGAATCACCTCTCAGGGAACACAGTTAACCCCTTGATCGCCCCCTAGTGTTAACCCCTTCCCTGCCAGTGACATTTATACAGTAATCAGCGGCTATTTTTTTAGCTCTGATCGCTGTATAAATGTCACTGGTCCCCAAAAAAATGTCAAAAGTGTCCGATCTGTCTGCCGTAATATCGCAGTTGCGTGCAAAAAAAAAAACAAAAAAAACCCCACAGATCGCCATTACTAGTAAAAAAATAAATAAAAATGCTATAAATCTATCCCCTATTTTGTAGACGCTATAACTTTTGCGCAAAGCAATCATAATACGCTTATTGCAATTTATTTTTTATCAAATATATGTAGAAGATTACATATTGGCCTAAAAATGTATTTTTTTTTTTAAATTTGGGGATATTTATTATAGCAAAAATATGTTTGTTTGTTTTTTCAAAATTGTCGCTCTTTTTTGTTTATAGCACAAAAAATAAAACCGCAGAGGTGCTCAAATACCACCAAAAGAAAGCTCTATTTGTGGGGGGAAAAAGGAGATCAAATTTAGTTTTTGGTACAGGTTCACACAACCGCGCAATTGTCAGTTAAAGCAGTGCCGTAGCGCAAAAAAAAATGACCTGGTCATTAAGGGGGAAAATCTTCCGGTCTGTAAGTGGTTAAGGAAGCAATCCGCATACAACTGCGTCAAGCTCGGCTTATCAAAAAGCCACATCTCTCTCCTCTTCTGGACCTTCTTCTGAACTCCAGCCAATGGCAACAATAGACCAAGCCTGAGCTATGTGTGTAGGTATAGCAGCTTGTAGTCTCCAGAGGAGCATGTGACATGGTGACAACTCAGAAGCACAGTTCAGAGTTGTCACCCTCTTACAGGAAATATCTGAACAAGGCTGCAAATTTTACACTTTAAAAAAATGAATTTGACATATTAAAAAGGTATATTAAATTTTAGTGATTGGATTTACATCTACCTTTATCATCTTTTGCAATCAATTACTTTTCAATTCAGTAATGATTTTACAGGCAATTATTGATTACTTTGATATATAGCCATTATTTCTAAACCCACCAGCTACAGGAAGTGCCTAAAAAAAAAAAACCTTCCATGCAAGATCATCAGATATTATTTTAACAAAAGCTGCAGAATAAAACAAAAATAAAGTTTTAAATCATTTTTTTTTATAAATTAATTTAATCTAATAGGGGAAATTCTCTACTACTTTTTAATTTAGTTATGATTTTACAAGCAATTACAGATCCTTAGGATAGCGTGCATTTATCAAAAAAAAGATTTTTTTTTCTTCATTTTGAATTCAGTACAGAGGAATGCAGCTCAGATGTGTTAATTTTCTCCATATAAATGTTGACATTTCATATACAAAAAAGACATATTGGAGTATCCGGTAATGAAGGGTCACAGTATTGTTACCTGCTGCTCCAAGAATTCCTGAAATCTTTGTAAGACAGTATTCATGTGTTTCCTGTTTTCAAGTGAATAAAACATCTGTTGAGAGAATTGGACACAATGCGGTTAATTCACTAAAGCTGGAGAGTGCGAAATCAGTCTCACTTCTGCAAAAAAAAAAAAAAACAAACAATCAGCATCTAACCTGGTTACGAAAGACATTAATACAGTATAATCACAGTTAACAGTAAAAGTCACAGATATTAGCAACACCCCACCCCTTCTGATGGTTGTTATGAAAAAAAAAAAAAGAAGATCCAAATACCTAATTTTACTTACCTGAAGCCACGGTCATGTAACACCACCACCCCTATCCTTCTCCCTTCTTCCGTTTTCTTTTTGGGGTCCTTGTTTGGATGTCTACATCACTGCCTGCATGATGTGGAAACCCTTTTATTGGTGGAGATGACACTTCCAGCAATCGGCTCCTCCCTTATAGACTCCAGAGGCAGGAGAAATCAGGGGGGACAGAAAGGGGACTGGTGACCAAGAAGATAACAGGCAGGAAACAATGTCTGCTCCCCAAGGTAGGAAATTAGTTGGTTCATGGAAGACACCATGACTCTGATCCATTACACTGCAGGGTGGCTTTAAGACAGGGGTAGGCAACCTCAGCCCTTCAGCTGTGGTGAAACTACAAGTCCCATGGGACATTGCAAGACCCCGACAATCACAGGCATGACTCCTGGAGACAGAGGCGTGATGGGATTTGTAGTTTCCCCACAGTTGGAGTGCCGAAGTTGCCTACCCCTGGCTTAAGAGGAGGAGTTTGTAACCAAGAGGAGTTCGGTAATTGAACCACAATGCACAATTTCAACTTTTTGGAGTTGGGCTTTAGCATATGTCCCAGACTTCATGGTACTACGGGATTTTAGGATGAAAATAAAACCGTGCGGTTTTACAAAATATCACACCTCACATTATGTTCTTGGACAATCAACATCTGCTTTGACACATTCCATAGTGATTGGGTTTAGGTGAGTGAGCTAGAGAATTTCGGATACGTTATCCTCTCTAGAGCCCACACATAGAGCTGTAGAAGAAGCTGCAAGATTTAAACTTGTATAGTTCTGCTTAGCAACCAGTCAGATTCCATCTTGCAGCGGTATGACATCAATAATACTGATTGCTATGGATCATTACACCAGTTTTCTATGGTCCAATAGTAGGACTAGTTGTCTTTGGGATGGACTGACCTTCAGTGCTCTCCCCACATGGCCGCAGGTGATCTTCTCTCCACTGATATCAGTTTTGTGGTGGAGCCAAACTCCTGCCGTAAGATCGGAGATGTATCTTGTGAGGTGATCTTTGAAATCTTCATCCATGTCTGTGAATAAAGAAGGACTGTGATTGGATGGAAAGACACACAATGTCAGCAGAAAATTCTTTCGAAGGCTCTAAAGTCCCAATGAAGAAATGCCACAAGTGGAGCCATTGCGTGTACAATATAAGAGGTGGAGTGGGAAGAGCTTAGCTGGTTGGAGCCCACAGGCATGTAAAAATCATCATTTTCTTGCTAGAAAATTACTCAGAACCCCCAAACATTATATATGGGGTTTTTTTAGCAGAGACCCTAAGGAATTAAAATAGCGCATGAAAACGCACACCCGAACGGGCACATGCACAATGTTTCTTGGTGCCAGATGGGCCATTTAAGGATGCTTCTGCCTGTGCTCTATGCTGACTGGTCTTCAGCTTTCCCTGTGTCCTGTGTACCTCCAGTGCGTTACCCTTGGTTGCTGACCTGGCTTACTCCTGACCTGATATTAGATTCTGCTTCTTTCTTGTCGTTAGTTTCTTACCCGTCTCGTTCATGACTTTGGCTCTACTCCCGATTTGGTACCTCATTGCCCGTCTGTTGATGACCCTGGCTATCCGATGACCACGTTCCTGCCTCTGACCCTGACTTACCGCCCTGCTCGAGTCTCTGCCCGGCTGTCTGCTGCTGCAGTTCTGCATCACGCTGAATGTTCCTGCTGCAAGTCTGCTGAGAGCTCTGATCAGCCACACACCCTGGCCCTGCAGCAAAGTGGAGTGCTTCCTTAACCTCAGCTAAACTGCTGTGCACGGCTACAGTTCCAGACCTGATGATTCTCCTACTGCCTTGGAATCGCATCTCCTGCTGCAAGTTCCCTGACCTGGTGAGATACAAGAGAGGACAACCTCAGTCTCCGCTCAGGTATGTGACAAATGGTATGGTGCAAACAAAGAATGTAATGAATTTAGATAATTTGTCTTTGAAAACTGTCAACACAGGGACAGTACCTGAGGGTCTAAATTACCTGCCAGTGTGCCCTGACTTGATCTCAGGAACCTTTTCCCGGGATGGGGCAACAGGAAGCCGCTGATAGACGGACTCCTAAGAGTGTCCAGCAAAAGACGATATTCTGAACCTTTCCGCAGCCTCAGTTTCTGTAACAATAATAAGGTTACATTTATAATATACAGTATATGGCCAAAAGATTGTAGACACATAACATGCCAATAGGAGTTTGTTTGGCACCTTATTCCAAACACATGGCCATTATTATGGTTTTGGTTCTCAATTGTGGCCACTCTGGAAAGTATTTTGGAGGGTTTCTTTGGGAATTTGTTCTAAATTGAAATCAGGTACTGACGTTGGACAAGAAGACTTGGCTTCCATTTGGTGTAATAATTCATCCCAAAGGTGTTCAGTAGCGTTCAGGTAAGAGCTCTGTACAGGCTACTTGAGTTCCCCCACACCAAACCGTGTCTTTATGGAGCTGTCTTTGTTCACAGGGGCAAAAGTCACACTGGAAAAGAAAAGGTTCTTCTCCAAATTGGTGCCCAAACTTGGGAGGGCAAAATGTCTTTGTTTGTTGTGGCATTAACAGTACCCATCAATGGATACACCTGAACTTATGTGATGACCCTAATGTAGGTATGGTGGTCAGGTGTCCACAAATGTTTAGCCAGAAACTCAAGCATATCAGAAACCTCATAAAGTAAATAAAGTAGTATGATTTTAAACGTCTGGTGATAATTATAGAAAAAAAAAACCTCCTTTTCGCCCTCCTCACATTTGCCATCATACCTCACTCTCATGCTGTAGGTAGGTACGAGCAGCTTCACGGCCACAGCGGTCAGGATCCTGCCAGTCTCTCACTAGAACATCCACTAGAACATCCAAGTGCTGAAGAATTGTAAAAGAAAATGGTTCAATAACTTCCAGAGAATTTTTTTATGTTTAGTTAGAGTATTTAGAGTATTTAGAGTTTTAGCTTAACAATTTTAAATTATTGTTTTATTGAAAGAAAAATAAAACCAGTGGTAGAAATATTTACAGAAAATATATTACAAACCAGCAAAAGCAACAGTAAAATAAAAGGTTTTTAAAAGTGAAAATATCCTTCAGTGGAAACGTCTGGTCTTTGGGTCTGTGCCAGAATCAAGTTGGATGACCTGTAGAGCAATAATGTAATATGGCAGAGTCACTGGCCCTCATAAATGACAATCAGTATCCTAAGCAGTTTTAATTGTAAAATGAGAGCTCCCAACTGCCAAATGCAGCAGCCTTTTCTTATACCTGGAGAGGGTGTTGCAGAGCATATATCCACTGCTATATGTGCTCATTAGCCTTAGGACCGCAGTATACAGAGGAGCCTTGACGTGGGCGCTGCGGCTTCCACATATATTTGCAAATGAGTGCAATGAAATCCTCAGTTTAACGTGCATTGTTAGACAGGATCAGTTTGGTTTGTTTGCGGGCTAGCTGGTAAGTGTGCTGGGAAATGTTTGCTTGTTTGTGATGTGTGTTGCCCTTCCATGTGCACCTGACTGTAAAGGCTAGATGGCTAGTTGCCATCTTTTCGTATAGCTTGTTGCAGTGTTAACGCCACCCAACTAAAGGGTTTGAGGTGGGATGGAGTATTTTATTATGATCAGCAGACGCAGCCTCAATTTAAACTATCCTGGGTACATCTGTATTTCCATATTATTTTAAAAACCTAAAAAACAGGCATATTATTTATCATACTAATGTGTTAGATACCAAATATGATATAGATCTGAGGAAATATCTGTGCCTTTTTAGCCTCATGGATCTTGTAAAATAGGCATGTTTTGGTGTTTAACTAAATGATATGTTTATCAACATTTGTGTAGCCAAGTAAGATAACATCACTGTAGGACTTATGGAATATGAATTAAAGTTGATGGTATGAGATGTACAAGTGTTCAGCTGTAGGTCAATATTCCAGATGCACAGCTGTGTGCTCCTTCGGTTTATGAATTGATCATTTATAACAGGGACTCATCAGAAGTCCTTTGAAGACCCTGGCTTAGTAAGCTTTTTATGATCTGCAACTTTTCAAAGCTGGACTGTGTTTTGTTAAAATTGTCATCCTAGATGGCTGCCTAGAACAGGGTTTCTCAACCAGGGTTCCATAGGACCCCAAGGTTCCTCCAGAGGTTGCTAGGGGTTCCTTGAGCAAAGAGCAATTTCTGCTGATAAGTTCCCACTGACACCATTGATCTTTTTTGCCATCTATAAGGGGGGTAATTCTTCCCAATGACCACAAATGTAAGGATCATTCTTCCCACTGACCATCACACTAATGTATCATGAGTTGTAGATATAGTAATTTTAGCAGGGGTTCCCTGAGACTGGAACGTTATTTGAAAGGTTCCTCTGTGTTGAAAAGGTTGAGAAAAGCTGAACTAGAATATGCATGAGATTTAAATCTGACCATTTTTGTTATTGACGTTTGAATTTTGGGGACAATGCGAGTGGCACTGTGTTCAATACTACTCCCCAATTCTCTATACAGTTTTGGATCAGATCTCACTATATTCACTTCCGTCATAGCTCCTCACTCTGCCTTGAAACAACTGGCAGCTGTTCATCCCATCACATGACCCTTTCCCCATCACATGACCCTTCCTGCCCCATCACGTGACCCTTTCCCCATCACATGACCCTCCCCCCCCATCACATGACCCTTTCCCCATCACATGACCCTTTCCCCATCACATGACCCTTTCCACCAGCTGTCCTATGTCTGTAGCAGTTAACAGCTGCGGTACATACTGTATGGAGAGGTCTCATTTGATTAAAAGAGAGAACGTTTAGTCCCTTGTAGAAGTTATCGATAAGAAAAACTGGTTTCAGTCACCTGGAGATATTGCAGTGAAAATGATGTTGCTGTCAGTTCGGATACATGAAGATACATCTGGAAAGACCAAAGAGAAAAAAAAGCAAGATGCATCAATGAGAGTCTCCAACCTAACGGGATGCTGTCCCTTTCACTATGGCTAACCTAGTCTGATCTTGTCCACCAACATAAACATAGCATTATGGATTTCTAGCAGGCCTAGAGTGAGATTCACAGACAGCAAAAATGGAGAGGAGGGTAAGGGGTAATCGTTTTAAGGAAACTTTCCAAAACACATGTGGTGTCCAACGATGGTGGCCTCAGAGTGAAATACTTGTCAGTCTGCACCATGCAAGCTTTTGTGTTGGTCTTGAAACATATCTAGACTCATAAAAGACCTAAAAGATCTATTGGTGACTTTGTATGACCTTATCACAGTTTTTTTTTACCTTTTTTTATACAATTAGCAAATAATATTGATGGATGGATGCATGGATTATTCTGGCCAATATTGAAGGCTCTTCTAGGCCATGGAGTCAAATGTATGTCAAAGTTTCATCAAGATCCCATGTAAAGAGGTATTGTCATGGCTGTGTAAGGTGCCACGCTGGACCCTCACCTTTGCCACAAAATCATGACTAAAGTATTCAGAAGCCAGTCCTGGATACTAAAGAGAATCACAGCAATAGTCAAAAAAATAGGACAACAAAAGGCCACAAAAGACCAGAAGGTTGCTTAGAGATTATATCAGTGCACTGAGCAAAATTCATGTATGTATGAACACATGCATGTATGGACACATACCTGGTCTAATAAGGAAAATATTAGGAGCGAACCACATAGAGGGAGGACTGTTAGCGACCTGTTGATGTTACCCGATTTGTATTACTGTGTATATATTAGAACATTGGATCTCATAAACCACCTACCTCCAGATAATCAAGTTCTGAGGTTTTCAGACATGCGTTCACATTAAAAATCTGCAGAATACATGATAGTTGACACATTATTATCATCAACTTATGAACACGTCATAACATTACTAGAGCATTTAATATAAAATGGAAGAATTCCAGAATCCATTACCATATGTGAGCTGAGTAGCATAGACAGTGCAGAAAGTTTAAGACAGTTCTCCCGGTCACCCTCGATATCCAGCGAGCCCTTCGTGTCCAAGACAAATACCGCCATCTGTGAGGAGAAGGTAAATGGTCACCAAAGAAATCAATGAACCAATCTCAAAAGGACACTCCTTGGGTTATATCCTACTTTGAATAGATGGTTTGACTGAGAAAAGCCATACTGTACACCCAACCTTGCTTAATAAATTGGTGAATGGGGGTTTTCATTTGACCAAAGCTTATGTGTGATGTATCTGTGAAGATTCCCATTTATCCAGATCACGGTATAGCTGTTAGCACTTAGTTATATTAAACTTGACTTCTTCTGTGATACCTAAAGCGGAGTTCCACTCAAAAGTGCAACTTCCTCTTTAAGCACTCCTAACCCCTGACACACCACATTTAGTTTCAACAGACACCCAGCTGCCACTTCCGCACGCGCCACCTAGGCATCTCCCCCCCTCCCTCCCTGCAATCTTCTGGGACACATCACATGTTACTAACACGGTGTTAGTTTTCTTGTTCTTAAAAGGAGAAGTCCAGCCTGAGCTTGTTTGGCTGGGTTTCTCCTATGTGTCACAGGAGTGCAATCATTTTGCACTCCTGTGACCCATTTTCAGCAGAGAGCGGTCTGAAGTCCGCTCTCTGCTGACGTCACATGAATCCATTCCAGGCTCCACGTCATCCCGACAATAAAGTCTGGATCTGCCAGGTGCCTAGACTGAGAGGCTGAGATGGCCCCGCCCCTCCACAGCTCAGTGCTCCAATGACCTGGGGGGGGGGCAGATTGGAGAGATGCTGACTGATAGGCAGCAGCTCTCCGCTCAGGGATCTGTGAGAACCTAGGTAAATATGAATCTGTAAAAACAAAAAATATTTCTCTTTTAATGAGGTTATCTGGGAGTTTGGAGATCAATCAAGTTGAAAAGGTGTTCTTGGATAAACAAAAATAAATGTGTAGCGTCCTGCTCCTGTTGACCAGGCGCTCGCATGTAAATTTAGTTTTTGGCTGAGCCATACCCAGCTCAGATTGAATGTATATAGTTTATTGGATCTGTTCTGGAATTGACTTGGTTGTGCAGTTCCCACTTTTGCCAGTAGGTGTCACTGGTACCATGGGACAGTGTGTGAACAACTTAATGAATATTCTTCTTTCGAAAACAGCACAGTGGGAGGTTACTGCCGCTGTGCATTCTGGGAGAGAGTATTTATGGGACAGATGCAATGTGCTTAAGGGAGTTCTTACTTCGTGGCCCTCCGGGCTGGAGGCTACGTCACTGGAGCTGTGCAAGTAGGCCCAGAAGCCTGTCTGGGGCCTACTACTGCAGAGGTGGTCCTAGGCTGTCTTACCTGCTAAGAAGAAGCCGAACCAAGCTGAGGAGATCCAGGGGAGGACCCTTGCTGAAGAGAGCCAGGATGAAGGCTGGTCTCTCAGAAGGGCCTGGTGGCGAAAGGAAGATCATATCTAAGGGATAGTACGCAATTAATTAACGATTTGAAACATGTAACTGAGGCCAATGATTGCATTCTTGCAACAATAGATGTAAACTCCCTTTATACTAGTATTATACAAAAAGACGGCATCAAGGGGGTCGAGAAAGCGCTACATGAAGATGGGACTCTCAAACAAGAACAGATTAGCTTCATTCTGGAGGCCTTAAAATTAGCAATGGAAAGCAATTTTTTTTGGTATCAAAAAGATTATTATCTCCAGACCAAAGGCGTCGCCATGGGGGCAAGATATGCCCCCAGCGTGGCGAATTTATTTATGGACATGTGGGAAGAAGAACGTATATATAAGAGACTACGCCAGGGGCGTCGGGAGGGGGTGGCTAGGGGGGGCTGAAGCCCTGAATTGGTCCCCGAAAAGCCCCGAGTGTCAAGAAGGCACCGTTTAATTGTTAGCCCCGAGCGCCGCCGGCCGCTGACGAGCGGGGACCGATCTGATCCGCCAAGTGCGGCCGAGTGTGGCCGAATGACATACAGGTCCCGCCTTCTGGAGCTATGATGGACATCCCACTGGTCCAATGCTAGGACCGCGGGACGTGTGACGTCCATCATAGGAGCTGCACGCTCCAGAAGGCGGGAATTACAATCCGCCGCGCCACATCAATGAGATCCCCGCTCCCCGCTCAGATAGATCAGGGCAGCGGAGGAGCGATCTGGCGAGATGTGCCAGTGACTGCACGGATTATTGTAGAGGAGGCGGGGATGATGATAACCTGAAGAGGAACTGTGCTGGGGGCGGATGGCAGAGTGAAGAGCTCCGGATCTCAGTGTGTCTGATCATGGGCACCGGAGTGTGCAGCAGGAGGCAGAAGAGTCTTCTCCATAACGCCTTGTGCCTGCTGGCCGTGCTGGGACTGGGAGGCAGGCTCTACTTGGTATATCTACGTGCAGGACAAAGCCTGGAGCTCCAAGGTCCAGGCGATGAAATTCAAGCAGTCTCCTCTCCTCTGGCTGCCTGCTGTGCCACATGATGCGTGGGCTGCACACCTCACACTACAGCTGAACTGAACTGCAGGACACCTGGACACATGAAGTCTGTCTCCTGGTCAGGTAGGTGAGGTCAGTGTATGTATGTCACGGTATGTTAGGTAGGTCAGTGTATGTCAGGTCAGTGTATGTTAGGTAGGTCAGTGTATGTCAGGTCAGTGTATGTTAGGTAGGTCAGTGTATGTCAGTGTATGTATGTCAGGTCAGTGTATGTTAGGTAGGTCAGTGTATGTTAGGTAGGTGTATGTATGTATGTCAGGTCAGTGTATGTTAGGTAGGTGTATGTATGTATGTCAGGTCAGTGTATGTTAGGCAGGTCATTGTATGTTAGGTGTATGTATGTATGTCAGGTCAGTGTATGTTAGGTAGGTGTGTGTATGTATGTCAGGTCAGTGTATGTTAGGTAGGTGTATGTATGTCAGGTCAGTGTATGTTAGGTAGGTGTGTGTATGTATGTATGTATGTATGTATGTAAGTCAGGTCAGTGTATGTTAGGTAGGTGTATGTATGTATGTCAGGTCAGTGTATGTATGTCAGGTCAGTGTATGTTAGGTAGGTGTATGTATGTATGTCAGGTCAGTGTATGTATGTCAGGTCAGTGTATGTTAGGTAGGTGTATGTATGTATGTATGTATGTCAGGTCAGTGTATGTATGTCAGGTCAGTGTATGTTAGGTAGGTGTATGTATGTATGTATGTCAGGTCAGTGTATGTTGGGTAGGTGTATGTATATATGTCAGATCAGTGTATGTTAGGTAGGTGTATGTATGTATGTCAGGTCAGTGTATGTTAGGTAGGTGTATGTATGTATGTCAGGTTAGTGTATGTATGTCAGGTCAGTGTATATTAGGTAGGTGTATGTATGTATGTCAGGTCAGTGTATGTATGTCAGGTCAGTGTATGTTAGGTAGGTGTATGTATGTATGTCAGGTCAGTGTATGTATGTCAGGTCAGTGTATGTTAGGTAGGTGTATGTATGTATGTATGTCAGGTCAGTGTATGTTGGGTAGGTGTATGTATATATGTCAGATCAATGTATGTTAGGTAGGTGTATGTATGTATGTCAGATCAGTGTATGTTAGGTAGGTGTATGTATGTATGTCAGGTCAGTGTATGTTAGGTAGGTGTATGTATGTATGTCAGGTCAGTGTATGTTAGGTAGGTGTATGTCAGGTCAGTGTATGTTAGGTAGGTGTATGTCAGGTCAGTGTATGTTAGGTAGGTGTATGTCAGGTCAGTGTATGCTAGGTAGGTGTATGTATGTATGTATGTCAGGTCAGTGTATGTTAGGTAGGTGTATGTATGTATGTATGTATGTATGTCAGGTCAGTGTATGTATGTCAGGTCAGTGTATGTTAGGTAGGTGTATGTATGTATGTATGTATGTCAGGTCAGTGTATGTATGTCAGGTCAGTGTATGTTAGGTAGGTGTATGTATGTATGTATGTCAGGTCAGTGTATGTTAGGTAGGTGTATGTATGTATGTCAGGTCAGTGTATGTTAGGTAGGTGTATGTCAGGTCAGTGTATGTTAGGTAGGTGTATGTATGTATGTATGTCAGGTCAGTGTATGTTCGGTAGGTCAGTGTGTCAGGTAGCTGAGATTAGTGGTCAAAATTGATGGGCACTGCTAAGCCCCAGGCAGCAACCAGCAAGTAAGCTTACCCCCCGCCACACAACCCCAGCGCTCAGCCAAAAAACCCCGTGCCATGACCACTCACGACCCCCCCCCCCCCCATCGGTGCCAACATCGGACTTTGGGCTGAAGCCCCTGGTCTTTTTGCCACCTAGCAATGCCCCTGGACTACGCCCAGAGATAAAATTCTACCGTCGCTATATAGATGACGTGATCATCGTATGGAAAGGCACGACAGATTCCTTCCAGGAATTCCTAGGGATGATGAATCACAACCAGTATGGCATTTCCTTCAGCGGGAAATGCGATCCCCAAGAAATAGAGTACTTGGATGTACAAATTTTTAAAGAGAATAATGAACTACATACTAGAACTTTTTTTAAAACAACAGATCGCAACGGTTACATTCCAATCTCTAGCTGCCACCACCCCAAATGGAAGGAGAACATCCCGAAGGGCCAATTGATGAGGCAGCGTAGGAATTGCCACAGAATAGAGGATTACCACACACAAGCTGATAATCTGATTGGGAAATTCACTGATAAAGGGTAGGGATGAGCCGAACACCCCCCGGTTCGGTTCGCACCAGAACCTGCGAACGGACCGAAAGTTCGCACGAACGTTAGAACCCCATTGACGTCTATGGGACTCGAACGTTCGAAATCAAAAGTGCTCATTTTAAAGGCTAATTTGCATGGTATTGTCCTAAAAAGGTTTTGGGGACCCGGGTCCTACCCCAGGGGACATGTATCAATGCAAAAAAAACTTTTAAAAACGGCCGTTTTTTCGGGAGCAGTGATTTTAATGATGCTTAAAGTAAAAAAAAAAAAAGTGAAATATTCCTTTAAATATCGTACCTGGGGTGTGTCTATAGTATGCCTGTAAAGTGGCTCGTGTTTCCCGTGTTTAGAACAGTCCCTGCACCAAATGTCATTTTCAAAGGAAAAAATCTCATTTAAAACTGCTTGCGGGTTTAATGTCATGTCGGGTCATGGCAATATGGATGAAAATCAGTGAGACAAACGGCATGGGTACCCCCCAGTCCATTACCAGGCCCTTTGGGTCTTGTATGGATATTAAGGGGAACCCCGCACCCAAATTAAAATAAGGAAAGGCCCTATATACTCTGAACAGCAGTATACAGGCGGTGCAAACAAGACAGGGACTGTAGGTTTGTTGTTAAGTAGAATCTCTTTGTAATTTTGAACGGGTAAATTTTTAAAGCGTTTAGCTCCAGCCAAAAAATCTTTTTTAAGCTTTTTGGAAAACATAGGGAAGGGTTATCACCCCTGTGACATTTGTTTTGCTGTCTTTCCTCCTCTTCAGAAGATTTCACCTCACTTTTTGTCCCAATGAAAAATGTTTTTTGAAAATTTGGGTTTTTTGTGGAACAAGGATTGGAAAGCATCAGTGGAAAGGAGAAATGTTTTTCCCATATTAACTCTTACAGGAGAGAATTTCCCTATTTAAGGGTTGATTTCATCTCACTTCCTGTTGTCTCCTTCCGTTTGCAAGTAGGAGTCGTTTGTAAGTTAGATGTTTGAAAGTAGGGTCCTGCCCTATATACTCAGCAGAAATTTGGGCCTTAGGTGTTGCTGTGGCCACAACACTGTAAGCCCTCACAGGGCCCTGCTGTGAAATATTAGATCAAGAATTGTAATTACATGCCCCTGTTGAACAGGAGCTGAAAAATTAGGCCTTAGGCACTGGTGCTGGTGCCACAACACTGCAACCCCTTACAGACACTCTAGTTGGAACGCAGGAACGAGCCCTGCTGCAAAGTATTGCATCAAAAATTGTAATTACACGCCCCTGTTAGACAGGGGCAGAAAAATTGGGCCTTAGGCACTGGTGCTGGTGCCACAACACTGCAACCCCTCACAGACACTCTAGTTGGAACGCAGGAACGAGCCCTGCTGCAAAGTATTGCATCAAAAATTGTAATTACACGCCCCTGTTAGACAGGGGCAGAAAAATTGGGCCTTAGGCACTGGTGCTGGTGCCACAACACTGCAACCCCTCACAGACACTCTAGTTGGAACGCAGGAACGAGCCCTGCTGCAAAGTATTGCATCAAAAATTGTAATTACACGCCCCTGTTAGACAGGGGCAGAAAAATTGGGCCTTAGGCACTGGTGCTGGTGCCACAACACTGCAACCCCTCACAGACACTCCAGTTGGAATGCAGGAACGAGCCCTGCTGCAAAGTATTACATCAAAAATTGTAATTAACACGCCCCTGTTAAACAGGGGCTGAAAAATTGTGCCTTAGGCACTGGTGGTGGCGCCCAGAACCAAAAATGTTCTTACAAGCTATCAGCGTGATGATTGAGGAGGAAGAGGATAATTACTGAGGGATAGTCTTACTCAGGGATGTGGATGGCTGGGAGCAAACTTCTTTCGGCGGTGCAGCAGCTGGGGCAGGGAAATTTGCCTGGTACAATCTGACGTCGGTGTACCAAAAGCAGATTGCCCACAAGTACTTGGCTGTGACACACCTAATTCTACACCTTCATTCCTCTCACTGCAGGTCTCAGAGAGGACTGGAGGTCTAGTGGGGTTGGAAATCTCAGCTGATGAGGAGCAAGGAGAGATCCTCTTTGTTCTTTGGTGTGGGTCTTTTAGATACGCTTGCCAACGAACTGCATGGCAGGTCAACATATGTCTGGTCAAGCATGTGGTACCCAAGCGGGAGATGTTTTGGCCACGTGAGATACGCTTGAGACATATGTTGCAAATAGCAGCGGTGCGATCTGATGCACTCGTCACAAAAAAGGCCCACACCAAAGAACTTTTTGAATAACGCGCAGAGACTGCAGCGCCCTGCACATGTGGAGCTTTGGGGTGTGATGCAGTCAATGTGCTGCCCTTAGGCTGGCCCCTGGAGGGCATCCTGCCTCGTTGGTGATGTGCCGCCTCCTCCTCCTCCTCCTCCTCCTCTCTCCTATCAGGCACCCACGTTGAGTCAGTGACCTCATCATCCCCTCCCTCCTCATCACTGGAGCAAACCTGGCAGTATGCTGCAGCAGGGGGAGCATGACTGCCAGATTGCTGTCCTTCTTGGGCACCCCCTCTGTCCGTGCTCATGTTACTGCCTTCATCGAGCTCAGTATCATCATCAGAGCCTTCCAAACGCTGGGCATCCTCCTGGAGCATGTACCCAACACTGTGGTCAAACAGTTCGAGGGAATCCTCATGAGGACATGGTGGAGCTAGGGAAGGAGTCACTGATGACATTGAGCTGAGGGAAGAGGCCGCTGCTTTGCCAGACAAAGCACCCTGGGCATGGGTGAGAGAGGATGAGGAGGATGAGGACGGCTTGGTCATCCACTCGACCAAGTCTTCCGCATGTTGCGGCTCAACACGGCCAGCTGCCGAAAAAAAGGCCCAGCGTGTCCCATGGCCACGTGCTGATGAGGATGCACCGTCTCCACGACCAGCACTAGACACAGAGCCTGCTTGCCCTCTCTTATTGGCTTGTGACTGTCTGCCTCTCCTTCTTGGCCTTCCAGACATACTAATGGCCTGTAGCTGCACTAAGCTGGGATAGAACATCAGTAATTTTCTTCAGGTAGCTTTATATACTGTAACCAGACAAGCCTGCCTGTCAGTAGGAAGATAACAGGAACGGATCTAGCTGAACACTGTGAGCAGGACGCACTGTACTAAATGTAAATAGTCTAGCTGCCTGACCGTGGTACTAATAGGATCAAATAGAACACCAGTAATTTTCTTCAGGTAGATTTATATACTGTAACCAGACAAGCCTGCCTGTCAGTAGGAAGATAACAGGAACGGATCTAGCTGAACACTGTGAGCAGGACGCACTGTACTAAATGTAAATAGTCTAGCTGCCTGACCGTGGTACTAATAGGATCAAATAGAACACCTGTAATTTTCTTCAGGTAGCTTTATATACTGTAACCAGACAAGCCTGCCTGTCAGTAGGAAGATAACAGGAACGGATCTAGCTGAACACTGTGAGCAGGACGCACTGTACTAAATGTAAATAGTCTAGCTGCCTGACCGTGGTACTAATAGGATCAAATAGAACACCAGTAATTTTCTTCAGGTAGCTTTATATACTGTAACCAGACAAGCCTGCCTGTCAGTAGGAAGATAACAGGAACGGATCTAGCTGAACACTGTGAGCAGGACGCACTGTACTAAATGTAAATAGTCTAGCTGCCTGACTGTGGTACTAATAGGATCAAATAGAACACCTGTAATTTTCTTCAGGTAGCTTTATATACTGTAACCAGACAAGCCTGCCTGTCAGTAGGAAGATAACAGGAACGGATCTAGCTGAACACTGTGAGCAGGACGCACTGCACTAAATGTAAATAGTCTAGCTGCCTGACCGTGGTACTAATAGGATCAAATAGAACACCAGTAATTTTCTTCAGGTAGCTTTATATACTGTAACCAGACAAGCCTGCCTGTCAGTAGGAAGATAACAGGAACGGATCTAGCTGAACACTGTGAGCAGGACGCACTGCACTAAATGTAAATAGCAGGAACGGATCTAGCTGAACACTGTGAGCAGGACGCACTGCACTAAATGTAAATAGTCTAGAAGATAACAGGAACGGATCTAGCTAAACTGAATAAAGTGTATATATATATATGCAACACCTGGGATGCATATATATACACAATACACTGTAAGTGCAGCTAACTGACTGACTGTTCTGCCTAATCTATCTAACTCAAATCAAATGACACTGTCTGTCTCTCTCTCTCTCTCAATGAACGCCGGAACACACACTACACAGGGCCGCCATGTAGGCGGTCTTATATAGTGTGGGGCGTGTACTAAATCCCCTGAGCCATAATTGGCCAAAGCCTCCTTGGCTTTGGCCAATTATGGCTCTCTGTTCAGGCGGCGCTGTGATTGGCCAAGCATGCGGGTCATAGTGCATGCTTGGCCAATCATCAGCAAGCAATGCACTGCCATGCCGCAGTGAATTATGGGCCGTGACGCGCCACACGAATTTGGCGCGAACGGCCCATATCGTTCGCAATTCGGCGAACGGGCGAACAGCCGATGTTCGAGTCGAACATGGGTTCGACTCGAACACGAAGCTCATCCCTAATAAAGGGTACCAAAGGGAATCCCTAATGAGACAGAAAATGGAGATAGGGGGTCTAGACCGAGATTCCCTATTGAAGAAAAAGGAGAAGGATAACAGCTCCTCCGGGATGGAAACGCCCTTTATTATGGGATTTAATAATCAATACCGTTCAGTTGAACATATCATCAGGAAATACTGGCCGATTCTAAAATCAGATAGGGTCCTGGCGGGGTTACTTACAAAAAAGCCAAGATTTATTTACAGAAAGGCTCCCAATCTGAAGAATCAACTGGTACACAATGTGATCGACCCACCTAAGACAATAAAATTGTTCCCTGAAATGAAAGGCTTTTTCAGATGCCAAAAATGTCTTCCCTGTAGGGTAAGCAAAAAACAGCCAAGGAAAAAATTATCTTTTAAATCTAGGTCTGGGAAGGAGTACGAGATTAGGGAACTGATCACTTGTGACAGTACTCACGTAACATATGTGATCGAATGTCCTTGCCGATTACAGTATGTGGGAAGAACCACTAGGCCTCTGTATGTTAGGGTTAGAGAACATATCAATAATATCAAAAAAGGATTCCCAAAAGACAATCTCTCGACACATTTTGATGAATTCCATAATAGGGACCCCACCGGACTGATTTTTTACGGTATTGATTTGATTAAGGATTATTGGAGGGGTGGCAATAAAAGAATAAAAGTATCCCAGAACGAAACCAGGTGGATATACCGCCTAGATAGCTTGGTTCCGAAAGGGCTGAATGTGGATATAGATCTCAACTGCTTTCTGTCTAGTTTTTAAAAAAACTAGTGATAATTTGGCCTGACTTGGGATAATTTGTGATAATTGTGCTAATTTTCAAAAATGGGTGATAAGTATCACATTAATAAATCATCTAGAGTTTCTAGCCGGTCCTAGCCTCATGTAGATGGTTTACACACCAAAGAATCTTACCACATGTTTTCCATACACATCTTTCTGCTCTTATGCATTAACTTTACTCTGTAGAATAAAGGGAATCTGAATGTCCCTCAGTAATGTCCTCAATATACTTCTATATATATCTCCCCTTTTTTTCAATTTCAATTTTAATTTTTAATTTTTATTTAATATGCTGGATTTTATAAATATATAGAATGTCAGTATTCCTCAATAATCTCCTCAACATACCATATAAGAAATTTAAAATCATGTTCTTATGGCCTTTAAATAAAAATAGAATTTCATTATCCCTCGGTAATGTCCTTTATTATATAGAATTTTTTATATTACAATTGTGTCCCATATAAAAAGGGCATATTTTTAGTAATAATTTATTTTATAAAGTGGTCATTTTACTCATACACTCCCTCTAATTTAAGGTCACTTTATTCATACACATTTTGTTCTGATTTAAGTTTAATGGCTCACTTATACCCACGTTATGACAATTTTATTTTTATTCTT
Organism: Lithobates clamitans; assembly: GCA_037952925.1. NCBI lineage: Eukaryota > Metazoa > Chordata > Amphibia > Anura > Ranidae > Lithobates > Lithobates clamitans. Next base: position 239,871 of record JBBGZY010002372.1, on the reverse strand, counting down.
ATTTCTATTTTTACATTTATTTTTATTTTTTATTTTTTATTTTTATTTTATTTTATTTTATTTTTTAACATTTGTATTCAATAAAGAGTATTTTCCTAATTTATTTTATTTTATTTCAATTTATTTTAATTCATTTTTTTCTCTAAATTCCAATTTTATTTTATTTGCATATATATTTATTCTATCTCTCTTGGGATTACTAAAAAATACATTGTTTAGATGGAAGATTTTTTATAGTTATTTATATTGCAACTGAAATAGATTGTACGATATTAACTGGTGTCACAAATTGGTTGGAATGTAAGGAGTTTGTCGTCGTTGCTGCTGCATAAAAAGGCTGCTTACCACTAGAGGGCCCTTTATGGGGATTTTCACCTATTTGATCTAGATTCAATTCTACCTAGCAACAGACGTGCTAATTTACACCACTGGATTGTGATTGAAGCATCCGGGAGGTGATTGGCCGCAGCGATGACTACACCTTGAATATAAGACGTTGGGAGTGCCAAGATGGCAGCGCCTCCGATGACGTCCGTATGACGAAATGCGTAAGGCGGGACTATCTTGGCACGCACAACGTCACTTCCGCGTATCGTGGTTCCGGGAACCAGACCGGCGGAACGCAATCGGTAGTTTTTCAACAGCGCTGCGTCCCCGGACTGCGTGGAGAGCTAGTGAGCCTGTGAGCTCCCTCTCCTTTTATTTAACCCTAATTTCTAAAACCTTTTATTTGGTTCAAGTGGATTCAGTCGTGTTGTTGGACTGTATTACACAATAAAATTATAATTACCAACAAAGTTACGCTATGAAGCTATTTTTATTTTTTATCTAACATATGCAAGTGAATGCCTGGTTGGGATATGTGCTGCAGCAAGGGGCAGTGAGTCCCCCTCCCCTCCTCAATGAGTGGTTCACCTGGATTGGGCTAAGTGGAAGGATACTGGCACCGGTGGGATCGGAGCGATTAAAGGCAGAGGACTAACATCACACGCTCATTCCCCTGCAGGGGCAGGGAGCTCCGGTGAGTGCAATCAGATTGGGGGGGAAATTGCTAAAAGTATTGCATGGATCTCCATTGATAAAGAAGAATCTTCTGGGAAATGCGCTATACGATCTATTGCACTGTATATTGTATCACTATATGAACTATTTGGGACTACATATATTTTTTGATACACATTTTTTATATATATTTTCTGATATATCTTTGACACATATCTTTTTGATACACTTGTTTTATGGATTGGTTTTAATTTCCAACGGTTTCTTCACATAATTGTAGTGTGTGTGTTGCACTGGGGTTTGACCACCAAACCTTTTGCAGATTTAACACTTGTCACTTTGCAGTTTTTACTAACACATGCCTTATAATTTAGATAAAATAAGGATTGAGGTTGCTCAATATGTATATTAATGTATTAGGAATATAATTACTTGCAATTTCCATAAGGATTTATCACTTTATAATATGTATTAGTTTTTGGTCTATTCACATTTTTTTATTATAATTTATTTTTTATATTTTTATATTTTACTTTTTCTATTTATGTAGGATTGTACCACGCACCAAAGCACTTGTCACTTTAAAACACTCACTTTTACACTCTCTGTTTTTTACACAGCGCCATCCCCTATATTCTGATTTTAATCTCTTTGGGGTAACACTGAGGTGTTCCCTACCTACATAGGGGGGCAGCAGTGTTTTAAAAGTCTGAAGCGCGGACCCATTGATAGATTTACTAGCGGGACTTTGTCTAAAAATACCGGTCCGTCCAGGGCAAACAAATCATCTCTCTTCGCTATGGTATACAAGTCCCCGGTTTCATGTGTACCCTCTGGTTTGGGAAGTTTCCCTTCTTTGCCAAGGCTTGCTCGATCTCAACGGCTGTTAAATAAACGAGTGGCCACAGAATATGGGCTTGAATTCCTGTACGTTCCTAGGGATATCATGCAAGAGATTGAGGAGAACAGAGAGAGCTGGTATAGTGAAGACGTTTGGGACTATTTGAAAGTGCCAAAGCCTTTTAGGAAGCCAGGATGTTCTTCTATGATGGATGGATTTGCCAGATGCCTGTTGCATTGGAGCTATGGGAGACACATATATGCAGATAAAGTTGTCACCTGTCGGCCGGGAAAAGATAACATCGTATACTTTATCACCACAGTAGATGCACAAGGGAAAGCTGTGACTTTGCCTGATCCCCGGTTTTATTGGTGACCGATTATGGTAACTGTTTCTGTTGGTGATAGCCTAAGAAGAAAACTTCTATTTTCTTTTCCTTTCTTCAATGCAAGGACTATGGGGAATAGTTAGTTAGTGTCAGTTGATAGAGAAACTGCGTGTCAAGGTTTTTGAACTATTTCAACACTTGCCTAAAAGGATTTGTATTGCAACGACTTCTGCCACCAGGTGGTAGCAGTTTGCCCGACAAGGTCGAACTTTGCATTTAGAAAAAAATATATGATAAACATAGTTTTTAGCGAGAAAGAAAATTTCATTTTCCAGAAAATGGGGTTTTGCTTCTTGCAAGAAAGGTACTGACTTTTATATTGTTGTTTTGTTTTGTGTGTCTTATTTCAGATTAGACTTGATCTTCTAGCAAACAATTGGAGAGTGGGTGGTGCAGATAGCTCGATAGGTCATGGGAAAGTGTTGCTGTACTTTCTAATTCATGTGTGATGTTGTTAATCATTTAATGTGTTGTTGCTTTACTCTCTCTCTTCTTTCAACTAAAATGTTGGGATTCAGGTATTTGACTCTCAGGATTGAGAGTTAAATTTTATCTTTTTTCCTCAATGATGAGGTCATCGTCTGTTGTGGTGGGGGGAGTGTGTAGCGCCCTGCTCCTGAAGAGCAGACGCTATTCTTTTAAAATTTAAGTTGAAGCTACAGTTTGGCTCAACTTATTGTTACCTAAATTTAATGGTTTCTGTACCGGTTTGGCTGGACTGTGCAGATTTCCATCCGACCATGGGTGGTGCTGTCACCATTGGTGGATGTGGTAAATGCAGTCTGGTCGAACATATTGAATACTCTTTGCTCAGAGACTATTCGGTGGGAGTGGTTCATCCGCCGAGCATTCTGGGAAATGGTATTTAAGGAACAGACACCGTGCAAGAGAGGTTGGCGCTTCCTGACCTCGTGGTCCTCCTGGCCTGGGGAACTGCTGTTGCTTAAAGTTCTGCCTTGAGGTTGCCTGGTCCGCATGATGGTCTCGTTGCTGTCTGGCCTGCGGGAAGAAGCAAGGGTTTGCAGTGACCAGGGGAGGACTCTTCAGGAGAGGACTGAGCATAAGGCTGGTAACTTGAGAAGAGCCTGGGAACTCAGTAGGAGACGCATCTAGGATCAAACACAGAAGTCAGTTCATTCAAGATTGCAAGATCTGTGGCAGAGACCGTGTTCGAGCATCACATCGGCTGCTAGGTCGGTGAGAGAGACCTATCCGGTGGTTGTTGAATCCAGCTGTGGAAGTGTCAGTCGCTGGATATAGAAATTACCTCAAACCGCAAGATCCAAGGTACCTGAATCCCCTTTCACCCTCTACCTGCCTAGTGCATGTTTTGTTCTTTAATAAAGCTTGGAAGAGAAGGAAAAAAAAATTCATTAAATGGCTCCAACTTCTTTACCAAGCTCCCACAGCACGCATTCAGGTCAACGGTAGAATCTCCCCCTCCTTCCCACTCTCCCATGGTACACGCCAAGGCTGCCCCATTTCACCCCTATTGTACGCCCTGGCTGTAGAGCCCTTGGCCATTGCACTTAGGAATCACCCAGGTATCACCGGTCTCCGACGCGGACAACTGACGGAGGTAGTTAGTCTATACGCAGACGACATGCTCTTATACCTTGCTGATTCCGGTCCCTCACTCCAGGCAGCCTTACAACTCATCACAGACTTGGGAGCATTCTCTGATCTGCAAATAAACTGTGCCAAGTCCCAAATTCTCCCTCTAGACTCGGATGTCCCCAGCTGATCAAGCTGCACTCCCCTTAGTCAGGGCGAGCACTATTAAATACCTGGGTGTCCGCGTCTCTAGATCCCTCCTAGATTATATCACTCTTAATATTGAACCCCTATACAATACCCTCAAAACCAAAACACAAACATGGTCCCGTCTCCCCCTGGGTGTTATGGGCCGAATAAATCTTATTAAGATGATACTACTCCCCAAGCTACACTACATTTTCTGGCAGGCCCTGCTATATATCCCCTCACGCATTTTTAAATCCATGGAATCAATACTCAATGCGTTTATTTGGGGCCCCTCCCGACACAAGTTATCGTGGCGGGTCCTAAAATGCTCGATTGACGTCGGCGGCACCGCACTACCAGATCTCTCCACATACTACATAGCATCCCAACTCTCCCACTTCTTTTACATTAACCAAATCGACAGGGAAAGATACTCCACCCTGGTCTGCTGCCAGGACCCTGGCTCAACGGCTCACCCTTTCCAGATTTTGTTTTGTGGCCTCCGCAGTTCACCCCGAACCAGTGACAGGAAGCATATGCTCTTCCACCATTGCAAAATCTGGCAATTGGTCATGCACCTCAGCGAGGCACCCACCCCACACTCGCACACACCCTTATGGAACAACCCACACAGGCCCGAGCTGATCACTATTCCCTCTTTACTCCGGTCTGTGAATCGACAGGGGGGGTCCTATATCTATCGCAAATAGTGGCCAACGGGACGGTCCAGTCTTTCCAAACGCTAAAAGACAACTTTGCTCTACCCAACTATATGTTTTTCCGATACCTGCACTCAACACCCAATTTAGGGACTCTATCCCAGTTCTTGAAACCATATTATTAGTGTACATTATCTTTGGAAGAAACCCCAAAAAGCTCATCTCCCAAATGTATAACTACCTTATGCTACCCACAGCAACTACCACAGCTTACCAACTGAAATCCAGTTGGGAATCCAACCTGGGCACCATATCAGATGAGGACTGGGAGGAGGCACTCGCCACCTGTAGGACCGTGTCCCCTAAAATGTCTGTATGATGTACCAATAAACGGCACTTCAAGGAATAAAGTTTTGCCGGCTCTCCTTATTACTGTTGCACCCTAACAGCACATTCTACCACCTGCTCTGAACCTGTCCATCCATTCAGGTATACTGGACCCAGGTGGTCAGGTTCCTCTACGACCACATGGGTTCCCCACTGACCCTATGCCCCCGACAGTGTGTATTGGGACTCCTCTCACTATCTGAAAATGAGAAATACTTGAACATATTTCTCCAAGAAACACTATTTTTGGCCAGATTGCAGATAGCCAGACTGTGGATGAGGGAGTCCCCCCCCCCCAGGCTGCAGCAATGGATCAGAGCTGTCAATAACACTCTCCCATACAAGAAAGTGTTGTACATCCACAGGGGTTGCCCGAATAAGTACCACAAAATATGGGATAGATGGTTGGAGAATACCTCCACCTGCCATGAGGATGATTAGGAATATCCTCTCCTGACTACCCCCTCAGGCTCTCCCTGCTAATCTCCCACCTTCCCCTATTGGTCCTACACAGCCATATTATTATTCAACCGATTGTAACATGCTAAAATTCTCTATTGCTACTTGTCGAGACGCAATGTATGTCAACAAGATCGTTTTGTATGTAGTGCCTGTTGCGCTTTTTCCAGATTAACAATATGATGGTTTCAGATGGAATAGTGAGATGAATGTCTGCTTGATTAACCATTTCTGTATCAGTGGCTTTGAAAAAAATCAACCCATGACAAATCCAATTATACTAATGAGTAATTAACCACGTAATTGATTCCATATGTGATTTATTTGAAAAATGTGTAAATTCTCATGAATGTGATTGTGAATTGTGATGTTAGGTGTGTTCTGATCTGCGGAAGGGCGTAAGCATGTGAGCCCGAAGAAAAAAATCTCTTTGAACACTTTACTATATAACTATTTTTGAAATTTTTGAAAAAATAAAATTTTAAGTGCAGCAATCCTTCAAACTTTTTTCTTATATGTATGGTCGGTAGGAAGACCAGATTGCTTTGCACTACATACAAATCGGGTGCGGCTCTCCCTAACTACAGTACATTATATATATAGACATACACTGTGGTTCCCTTTCCCACTCTATCCTTCAGCGAGAAGTTCTTGATTTTCTGGTCAGTTTAGTTTCTCTGTAATATCGACATTCTTTTTAGTTTCTTTCACTTCTAGTAACAAAGTTTTATTTGCAGATCCCACAAAGTGAGGAGGAACCCCCGGAGAGTCTCATGGGGAACAGCACCAACAAACCGTACGTTTATTAGATTCAAATATTTATGTGTGTGTATACATGACTCTCATTCAATGATATATCTCTGACATATACCGCAGTTCTGTACAGAGGACACTGAGCCTGTTGGTTATGCAGAGTGACAGCTGTGGAGAACTTGTGGATGTTCTTCAGAGGTCACAGCTCTGATGTGGGGGGGGGGGGGTGTTAGACTGTGTAAAGTGAGAGCTGTGGGCTGAGGGATTCCTACAGAGTGTTGTGGGGGTGCGGAGGTGAAAGATGGGGGGGGTTGCAGAGGTTGAGAGCTGTGGCTTGAGTTGAGCTGTCATTAAAAAGTGAAATGTGGAGGGTGGGAGATAACCTGTGAACGAGAGGGGGGGGTGATATGTTGAAAATAGGTAAAAGGGAAATTGTGGATTGGAGGGGGGGCGCATGCTAAGGTGTATTGTGGAATGTGGGGGGGAAGGAGAAGGTGAGCTGCAAATTGCGGGCTAGGTGAGCTGTAGTTGGGGAGGGAGAAGGTGACTTGTGGAGGGTGGACAGGTTGGTTGAACTGTGGAGGGAGAGGGTGAGCTGTGGATGAGAGTAGAGTAGATGACCTGTAGATGGGGGGGGAGAGGGTGAGCTGTGGACCAGAGAAGACCAGGTGACCAGTGGATGGGGGGGGGCTGTGGACAGGGGAGAGATGGTGAGCTGTGGACCAGAGAAGACAAGGTGACCGGTGGATGGGGGGGGGGGAGCTGTGGACAGAGGGGATGGCAAGCTATGGACCAAGGAAGACAAGGTGACCGGTGGATGGGAGGTAGAGCTGTGGACAGGGGGGAGATGGCGATCTGTGGACCAGAGAAGACAAGGTGACCAGTGGATGGGGAGGGGAGCTGTGGACAGGCGGGAGAGGGTGAGCTGTGGTTGGGGCTCGGGGGAGCTGTAGACCAGAAGAGAGAAGGTGACCTGTGGGGGGGGAGATAGTGAGCTGTAGATGGTGGGGGGGGGCTGTGGACAAGGGGGAGAGGGTAAGCTGTGGACCAGAGAATGTGACCTATGGGGGAGGAAGAGCTGCTGTGGACAGGGGGGAGAGGGTGAGCTGTGGACCAGAGAAGGTCAACTGTGGATGGGGGGTGGGGGATCTGTAGACCATAGGAGAGAAGGTGACCTCCAGGGAGGGGGTGAACTGTGGATGAGAGGAGAGAAGGGGATCTGTGTATTGGGGGGAGAGCTGGGGGGGTGAGCCTTGACCACACCTATTATTTGGCAACACTTCTCTTTCCTGAGGAATGGAGGAATTGGAGGTGGGGTTGGGGGCAGGGAGCTGACTCGGGATTGTGGGTTCCTGCACCTATTCTCTGGGGGAAAAAAAGCCCTTTATATAGCTCTGACTTGTACTGTAGTGCTGTACAGAGAACACTGAGCCAGTCACATCAGTCTCTGCAGCAGAGGAGCTTCTCCACCAGGAGCTGTTAGCTCACTCTGCTTTGCTCTCAGTTGGAGGAAACATCAAGCTTGGGCCTGTCCTGCAGGCTTCTCCCCCAGCCCCCATGCAGTGGGTGGGGGGAGATGAAGGTGGAGGCTCTCAAGTGGCACTCCATGTGCTCAAGCTGCAATGGATTCCCTTCAGGAAAAAACTCAAGACCTACTTCTTCTAAGAAACTGACAACACAGAACGCATCTAGCGCCTTGAGGCGATTCAGTTTGCGTTTGCAGCATTTTACAAATCATTCATTCATTCATTCATTCATTCATACCCTGGTCAACCTAAGCTGTACCATAAATGTGGAGTCAAGGGACATTTCTCCTTTAACTGTCCAGAAAAGAAGTGCTCTTTGAGTCAGGAACTGGGGCATCTGCTGAGGTACTGTAACATCATTAAATGTAACCTATGTGATAAGGTTGGTCTCCCTTATAGCCGGTGCCCTGAGGCTTTGCACAATAAGCCAGTTAGTGGAGGAATTCTTCCGTCTGGATAGAGAAGAGTCTGGGTTGTCAGAGGTTGTACCAGGGAATCCTAGTGTCTCTGTCCCATCAGAATCTCTGTCTGTGATGCCATCTGTGGTGTCTGTGTCCTCCCAGTCTGTGCTTCCCCAGTCAGTGTCAGAAAGTGTGGTTGTCAAGTGTGTGTCTGCACCTATTGTTTCTCCTAGTGTAGTGAAGGCAGCGGAGGGTGCTGGACCAGAATGTATGGTGGTGCCAACCCCTCCTCCTCAGCATGGCAGAAGTGTGGCTGGAGGTCGGAAGACACCAAGGGGTGGAGTGAAGGATGGATTGGATGATGGTGGAGGGGGAGGTGGGAAGGGAATGAGGGTGGCTGGTGCAGAATGCAAGGTGAATGATGTGGAAGTCGGGGTGAATGATGTGGAAGTCGGGGTAAATGATGTGGGGGGAGGAGTTAATGGGGGGGGTTGGAATCGCATCCTGATGGCGATTAAATCTCAAAACGTTTCTTAGCCTGGATTGTGTTTAAGTTGAGGCTCGGGGTTTTTAGTCTCTTTTTTGTTGTCATTAAAATATGTTTCTTTTTATGTTATCTTGTCAGGAAACGTTTTTCTTTACTTGCTGATGTAAGCACGCTTGTTTTTGTGTTTTTGTTTAGTTGTTGTTTATTTTTGTGTAAATATGTTTTTATTAATGAACTGCATGTTTGTATGAATTTTTAATAAAAAAATGTATACTCCAATGCCAACCCCCCTCAGAGTCACACACTATTATTATTATTATTATTATTATAATACATTTGTATAACTCTGACATATACCACAGAGCTGTACAGAGAACACTGAGCCAGTCACATCAGTCTTTGTACCAAAGGAGCTTACACTCTAATGTCCCTCCACAGTCGCACTATTATTATACATTTATATAGCTCTGACAGGATCCAGAGTGTTATACAGAGGTCACTGAGCCCCTGTCACATCACATTCAGCTACCCATCACATTTTGGTACCCGCTGGAGTGCGCATGCGTGACGCCGCCATATGCGTTCCAACACTGTTGTAAGACTACTTTGCCAGAGGGCCCCTTGCAGGCTCGCTTTGCTTGCCGCGCTTCGGGCACGGCCTCGCTTCGCTCTGCATAATTATAATCTAACTCTATGTCCACTTGGATGGTGGGGCTTGAACCTGGACTCAGGGGTGTCACGCATGCGCAGTCCAGCGGGTAGCCAAATGTGATGGGTCGCCATATGTGACGCTACACCTCCAATGTTCTCCCATCTGCTGAAGTAACTACACGTGTTTACATTCTTCCTGTTCTTTGTCTGGTCCTTCCCTTATTTGCTGTACCTGATAAGTTCTTCTTTAGCGTGTTTATCATACAGTATAATGAGAAACCTGCTATGTACAAGGTCCTGCCCTGTTCCCAGTTTGCAGTTATCTTCTTGTATTTTATGACATTTGATCTTCTATGGACATTCCCAGCTCTCTATGGATATCAGACTGAACATGCTCAGTCTTCTCTGTTTAAAGCTAACATTTGTTTTATTTCTGCCAGGAGTACCATGCCTCAGGAAGGTGCTGCTCAATTTTACAAATTAGAAGAAGATATTTTTTGTTCCATTTGTCTTGATGAGCTCTCGGATCCGGTCTCCATCACCTGTGGTCATACCTTCTGCAGAGGCTGTATAACCGAATATTGGGATGCCCCGGGGCTCCTTGGTTACCGCTGCCCAGAGTGCAGGAAAATCTGCCCCCAAAACCAGCTCATCCCTGCCTACAGGCTGAAGAACGTGGTGACCAAGATCCAACTGGCCGTCAAGGAAGAGCAGAGCAAAGAGGTGAGAGAGTGGAAAATTCTACTATATAGGGTGTATACCAGAAAGGAAATGTTCCTATCAGGACAGGAGGTGTAAATTCAAATACAATCCTTCTTGATTGAAGGATCAAGCAGCGTACGTATTTCAAATCCCATAACAACTGTAATCTTACCCTCACACATACTCTAATTTATTTGGAAGATGGAATGATAGGGCTTTATTAACAAACCTAAATAAAGCTTTCAACCTACTTCCAAGTCCTCTATAGTGAATCAATCGTTTGGCTGATCAAGTGCAAACATCCAGCGGTACACCAAAAAAAAAACAGGTGGTACAGTGTAAAGTCCAGTGCCTTTATAACTTTATTAGTCCAGGACAAGCAACACAATACTTCTTCTAACACGTTTCACACAACGAGACCTAATCGTGAAGAATGTATTGTTACAAATAGGTCCAGTTGGGTGAAATGCAACAGAGGAGGAGGTTCCAGGTGGGGCTTCATGTTGCTTGTTCTAAACTAGGGGTCTCCAACCTTTTAAACAAAGGGCCAGTTTACTGTCCTTCAGGCTTTAGGAGGTCCAGGCTCTGGCCAGTGGGAGTAGAAAATGCCCCAGCGTCAGTGAGAAGAATAGTGCCCCATCAATGGTCTCAGTGCGAGGAATAGTGCCCCAGTAGTGGTATCAGTGGGAGGAATAGTGCCCCATCGGTGGTCTCAGTGGGAGGAATAGTGCCCCATCATTTGTCTCAGTTAGAGGAATAGTGCCCCATCATTGGTTTCAGTTAGAGGAATAGTGCCCCATTATTAGTCTCAGTTAGAGCAAGAGTGCCCCATCATTGGGCTTAGAGCAATAGTGCCCCATTATTGGTCTCAGTGGGAGGAATAGTGCCTCATCATTGATGTCAGTGGAGGAAATAGTGCCCCATCTTTAGTCTCAGTTAGAGGAATAGTGCCCCATCATTGGTCTCAGTTAGAGGAATAGTGCCCCATCATTGGTCTCAGTTAGAGGAATAGTGCCCCATCATTAGTCTCAGTTAGAGGAATAGTGTCCCATCATTGGTCTCAGTTAGAGCAATAGTGCCCCATTATTGGTCTCAGTGGGAGGAATAGTGCCTCATCATTGATGTCAGTGGAGGCAATAGTGCCCCATTTTGGTGTAGGTGTCTCAGCCACAATGATGCTGTGTCCAGGGCCATGCACCGGAATCCGTGTCGCCCACATAGGTGTCACTACGATTTTCATCAGAAGAGATGGTTCTCCAAGCCAGCTACCTGTGACTCCAAGCCCTGCTGTCAGATATCGGCCACCCTCACTTGTCAGATGTCTCTCTGCTTTTTGCCCTTCTGTTTTCAGGAAATCTAAGATGTCAGAAACCATAGCATAATTTCCCAGGTGCTACAAACTAGAGTTTTAGACTTTGCTCCCTGCTCCATGCTCCTAAATTTGACTCTCTCTCAGCAAAGATGGGCAGATCTTCTTCTTTCCATCTCCAAATGAGCAATGATTTCAGGGTTTCTGATTAAACCTGTGCACAGTTCCTGAGCCAAATGGAGGAGTTTGGCCCATTCTGGATATGAAGACTCTTCATTTGTTTTTGCAAATTCAAACATTTCGCATAGTTACATAGTTAGTCAGGTTGAAAAAAGACAGTTCAACCATAAAAAAAAATAAAAATAAAATAAAAAATATCGTACAATCCAATATATCCAATTCTATACCCACAGTTGATCCAGAGGAAGGCAAAAAACCCCAGCAGAGCATGCTCCAATTTGCTACAGCAGGGGAAAAAATTCCTTCCTGACCCCCCAAGAGGCAATCGGATTTTCCCTGGATCAACATTACCTATAAATGTTAGTACCCAGTTATATTATGTACATTTAGGAAAGTATCCAGGCCTTTCTTAAAGCAATCTACTGAGCTGGCCAGAACCACCTCTGGAGGGAGTCTATTCCACATTTTCACAGCTCTTACTGTGAAGAAACCTTTCCGTATTTGGAGGTGAAATCTTTTTTCCTCTAGATGTAAAGAGTGCCCCCGTGTCCTCTGTGTTGACCGTAAAGAGAATAACTCAACACCAAGTTCACTATATGGACCCCTCATATATCCTTTGAACATGTTGATCATATCCCCCCTTATTCTCCTCTTCTCAATAGTGAATACATTCAATTCCTCTAATCTTTCCTCATAACTGAGCTCCTCCATGCCTCTTATCAGCATAGGATCGGCCAGGTCAGCCATTGCCTCCCTCCTTTTGGCCCTGTCCAGAATCTTCCTACCTAGAAACAAACTTCTTGTCATGGTTATGCAATAGAGTTTGTTTGTCAGCTTACCTGTCTCCATGTGTTCATCTCCAAAGACCAGCTGTCTCTCACCTGACTGCTTTTATTAACTCTCCTCTAGCATGGCTCCACCCCAGCTCCTATCAGAGAACTCTATATTAACCTCTGTACTGCAGGTCAGCCCTGCTGATCAACCTTTGTGTGTTTGACTTCCTGTTCCTGCCTGCCGTGTGCTCTACGTTTATTTCTGTTACCGACCTTGGCGTGTTCTATACTTTTCCTGTCTGCTCGTGACCCTGACCTTTGGCGTGTTCCCGACTATCTCTGTTTGCCTGTGACCCTGAACCTTGGCGTGTACTCTGTTGTCCCTGTCTGCTTGTGGCCCTGACCGTGGCTTATTCCTTTACTATCCCTATCCTCCTGTTGCCTACTGTGGGTGTGAGCTGGGGGACCCTGGGGGTCGGGACCTGGAGCGAGTTGCAGCCCAGTCCATCCTCACCACTAGAGGCTCTGGAGAACACCTGCTGGCTCTTAGACTCTGCGCCCCAGGGAATCCTACGCTCTAACCCCGGTGGGATCCGTGTTGGTGTTCCAGCGGCCCTGCCTTCCTTATACCTGGACTCCCATCCGCAGCAGTCTGCCATAGGGTCCACTGCCTTGCGGTGCACTCCTGATCCCAATGGTGTGCATCTGTCACCTAGCCTCAAGGTGACCTGACACTTCTGTTCCCCCACTCTTGTGCTTGGTTTCTTCGGGTTCAGGTTCGACCCTGAAATTTGTGTCTGCATGAGAAGCTTTGGCCTTAACCTGGTTCTTTATGCCCTTGAAGGCAGTGCTGTATGTCTAGTTTAATTCCAGATAATTGCAGCTCAACATTCTGGCAGTGTGTGATAAACCGTTTTGGTCATTGCACCACCCTGTGCATCTCACCTGCAAGGCCAGATTTTCCCTGGCGTGGTGGATTTCTAACTTGGCACTGGAGTTGGGGAAACCCTTTCAACCAAAGATGTCGAGCATTCTCGTGATAGATACCAGTCTGTCAGGCTGGGGGAGGTGTCCTAGATGCCTTCTCGGAGCAGGGGACGTGGTCATTGGGGGAAGCTCATCTTCCCATCAGTATGGGAAGTCCTTTCAATGCTTGACAGTTGTCTCTTCAATGCTGGACCATTCCGTTGCGAGGCCACCTGACAAGAATCCAGTTAGGCAATGCCATGACTGTGGCCTACATCAATCAGAAGGGAGTCGCTAGAAGTTGCGCCACTCAAAAGGAAACAGACTTGATCCTCTTGTAAACAGAATTACATATTCTGGACCTGTCTGCCTCTCCATATCCAGGCATGAAAAATTGAAGGTTGAATTTCTCATTCATCAGCATCTGAATCCAGGGAATGAGATATTCAACTGGAGGTGTTCCAATTGCTGTACCACAGGTGGAGGACATTGGATATGGATCTTCCAGTGTCCAGATTCACCAACAAACTGGACAGGTTTGTCGCTAGGTCCAGGGACCCCATGGCCTTCACAGTGGACTCAGTGGGATCGGTTAAATCTGATCTGTGCCTTTCCATCTCTGCAGATGCTCCCTCATTTGTATGTAAGGATCATGATGGAAAGCATTATGGTGATTCCCATCACACCAAACTGATTCAGGAGAGTGTGGTACCTATTCAGACTACTGGCAGACTCTCTGTGAGCCCTTCCTAATAATGGTCTGGACCTTCTGTCCCAAGTGCCAGTCCAAGACCCTGGTTCTTGGTCACTATCTTTAATGACTTGGCTGTTGAAGCCCAGTTCCTAAGGGATGGTGGTTTTTACATTTTGCACAGTCTACCATCACATCTGGAAAGCCTATTTTGCGTGGTGGGAGACCAGGAAATTTCATGCTAGGAAGTACTGTCAGACACACCTTGTCTTTCCTCCAGTCTAGTCTGGATCAAGCTTGGAATACTCTCAAAAGGAAAAATTACAGAGACCCTTCTGAATGAGGAACATTTTTGGGGTTTCTGTGCACAGTTCCCAAGCCAAATGGAGGGTTTTTGGACCATTCTGGGCCTGAGGACTCTTAATTTGTTCCTCAGGGTTCAAAAGTCTTGTATGGAGTCAGCCATTGCCTTTCTCCTTCTAGGAAATTTTCTGGCTTTAGTAGACCTTCAGAATTCTTACTTGCAACTACCTGAAAGTAGCTGCATATAACCTGTGGTTTAAGACTAAAGCTCCTCTGTTCTTTACTGTACTACAAGAAATGTTGCTTTTTTACTAGTAAGTCCTTTGAATAAACTTGCATATGTGGCTTACGTATGTTAAAGTAATTTCAAAAGCCGTCTATTTAAATCTGAAGTTTTCGTTCAATTAATTCCAGCCCTGAAGGTCCTTATTCAAGCACTGCCTGTTATGGGGTGACAATTTTCAATAGTGCTCCTGCTTTGTCACTTTAACATGTTCTTCTGGCTATGCTGACACGCATTGCTCAGGCATGGTCCACCGTTGCTACTGTCGGGAAGACATCCTAGAGCAGTAATGGCGAACCTTGGCACCCCAGATGTTTTGGAACTACATTTCCTATGATGTTCACCTACACTGCAGAGTGCATGAGCATCATGGAAAATGTAGCTCCAACACATCTTGGGTGCCAAGGTTGGCCATCACTGTCCTAGAGCAATAATGTGCAGCTGATTCTGGAGTGAGTGTGTGTGGACAGGAAGTAGTTGAACAGGAATGCATGAGGTCAGTGACACTGGGATGGGAATTAAGGGTAACAAAAAAAAGGTAAAAACAGTATTTTATAGAAAAAATTACAATTGTTTGGTACACAGTGTCTTAGCAAACTATACAGTGGGGCAAAAAAGTATTTAGTCAGCCACCAATTGTGCAAGTTCTCCCACTTAAAAAGATGAGAGAGGCCTGTAATTGTCATCATAGGTATACCTCATCTATGAGAGACAAAATGTGGAAACAAATCCAGACAATCACATTGTCTGATTTTTGAAAGAATTTATTTGCAAATTATGGTGGAAAATAAGTATTTGGTCAATGTCAAAAGTTCATCTCAATGCTTTGTTATATATCCTTTGCTGGCAATGACAGAGGTCAAACATTTTCTGTAAGTCTTCACAAGGTTGTCACACACTGTTTCTGGTATGTTGGCCCATTCCTCCATGCAGATCTCCTCTAGAGCAGTGATGTTTTGGGGCTGTCGCTGGGCAACACAGACTTTCAACTCCCTCCAAAGGTTTTCTATGGGGTTGAGATCTGGAGACTGGCTAGGCCACTCCAGGACCTTTAAATGCTTCTTACAAAGCCACTCCTTCGTTGCCAGGGCGGTGTGTTTGGGATCATTGTCATGCTGAAAGACCCAGCCACGTTTCATCTTCAATGCCCTTGCTGATGGGAGGAGGTTTGCATTCAAAATCTCACAATACATGTCCCCATTCATTCTTTCATGTGCATGGATCAGTCGTCCTGTTCCCTTTGCAGAGAAACAGCCCCAAAGCATGATGTTGCTACCCCCATGCTTCACAGTAGGTATGGTGTTCTTTGGTTGCAACTCAGCATTCTCTCTCCTCCAAACATGACGAGTTGTGTTTCTACCAAACAGTTCCACTTTGGTTTTATCTGACCATATGACATTCTCACAATCCTCTTCTGGATCATCCAAATGCTCTCTTGCAAACCTCAGACGGGCCCGGACACGTACTGGCTTAAGCAGGGGGACACGTCTGGCACTGCAGGATCTGAGTCCCTGGCGGTGTAGTGTGTTACTGATGGTAGCCTTTGTTACGTTGGTCCCAGCTCTCTGCAGGTCATTCACTATGTCCCCCCATGTGGTTCTGGGATTTTTGCTCACCGTCCATGTGATCATTTTGACCCCACGGGGTGAGATCTTGCGTGGAGCCCCAGATCGAGGGAGATTGTCAGTGGTCTTGTATGTCTTCCATTTTCTAATTATTGCTCCCACAGTTGATTTCTTCACACCAAGCTGCTTGCCTATTGCAGATTCAGTCTTCCCAGCCTGGTGCAGATCTACAATTTTGTTTTCCTTCGACAGCTCTTTGATCTTCACCATAGTGGAGTTTGGAGTGTGACTGTTTGAGGTTGTGGACAGGTGTCTTTTATACTGATAACAAGTTCAAACAGGTGCCATTAATACAGGTAATGAGTGGAGGCAGGGGCAGCTCCAGACATTTTTTTTGGGGGGTGCTGTGTGGGTGCTGAAAGTATAAGTGGTGGTGCTAATGCGGCACGCGTCGCCCTCTTGGGGGCGTGGTCAAAAGTGGGTGTGGCCAAAAAGTGGGTGTTTTTTCATTGTCTCTCCCATTGTATAGATAAAATAGGACCTTCCGGCACACTTGATTGTGGGAGTAAAACAAGCCCAAATGGAACCAGCGATGATAAACCCCAGAATGTATAAGGGCCAGCAATGACAACCCCATAGTACATGTTAGGGCCAGCCAGAACACCCAGCACAGCACAACAGTGAGCAGCATACAGTGGAGGTCAGTGAGCAGTACACAGCATAAAGTGCAGAGCAGGAGTGACCCCTTAGAGTGCCCAGATTAGGAGTGAGCCCTTTGAGTGCAAAGAGAAAGAGAGTGAGCCCATACAGAGAGTGCCCCCTTTAAGAGGGCCCAGAGAATAAGACTGCCCCCTTTAGACGGCCCACAGCACAACGGTGACCCCATACACAGTGCCCATGGCACAATGGTGACCCCATACACAGTACCCACAGCAGGAGGGTGACTCCATACACAGTGCCCACAGCAGGAGGGTGACCCCATACACAGTGCCCACAGGAGGAGGGTGACCCCATACACAGTGCCCACAGCAGGAGGGTGACCCCATACACAGTGCCCACAGCAGGAGGGTGACCCCATACACAGTGCCCACAGCAGGAGGGTGACCTCATACACAGTGCCCACAGCAGGAGGGTGACCCCATACACAGTGCCCACAGCAGAAGGGTGTTCCCATACACAGTGCCCACAGCAGGTGGGTGTTCCCATACACAGTGCCCACAGCAGGAGGGTGTTCCCATACACAGTGCCCACAGCAGGAGGGTGACCCCATACACAGTACCCACAGCAGGAGGGTGACCCCATACACAGTAGGAGGGTGACCACATACACAGAAGGAGGATGACCCCATACACAGCAGGAGGGTGACCCCATGCACAGTGTCCACAGCAGGAGGGTTACCCCATACACAGTGCCCACAGCAGGAGGGTGACACCATACACAGTGCCCACAGCACAACGGTGACCCCATACACAGTGTCCACAGCAGGAGGGTGACCCCATACACAGTGTCCACAGCAGGAGGCTGACACCATACACAGTGCCAACAGCAGGAGGGTGACTCCATACACAGTACCCACAGCACAACGATGACCCCATGCACAGAGCACACTGCAGGAAGGTGACCCCATGCACAGTGCCCACAGTACGACGGTGACCCCATACACAGTTTCCACAACACAACAGTGACCCCATACACATTACCCACGTCACGACGGTGACACCATACACAGTGCCCAAGGCACAACGGTGACCCCATACACAGTGCCCACGGCACGACGGTGACCCCATACACAGTGCCCACAGCAGGAGGGTGACCCCATACACAGAAGTTGGGTGACCCCATACACAGTGTCCACAGCAGGAGTGACCCCATACACAGTGCCCACAGCAAGAGGGTGACCCCATACACAGTGCCCACAGCAGCAGGGTGGCCCCATACACAGGGCCCACAGCAGGAGGGTGGCCCCATACACAGTGCCCACAGCAGGAGGGTGGCCCCATACACAGTGCCCACAGCAGGAGGGTGGCCCCATACACAGTGCCCACAGCAGGAGGGTGACCCCATACACAGTGCCCACAGCAGGAGGGTGACCCCATACACAGTACCCACAGCAGGAGGGTGACCCCATACACAGTGCTCACAGCAGGAGGGTGACACCATACAAAGTGCCCACAGCAGGAGGGTGACACCATACACAGTACCCACAGCACGACGGTGACCCCATGCACAGTGTTCACAACACAACGGTGACCCCATAGTCCAATGGTGCACTGTTATGGAGACACCTGATCATCATTTGGGCACTGTAAGTAGCAGGCACAGGCACTTTTGATCTGCGTGGCATTCTAATGATTGCAGTACATGTCTCCAAGCCAAATGAGAGGGCTGATATCAGAGGATTTCCCTCAGAGTGTCCACTGCTCAGTCCAGATCAGGCCCCTCAATCAGTGTAAGGCAGCATGCTGTTATAGATCAGAGGACTGGAAAGCCCCCCTCCCTTCCAGTCTCAGCAGCTACAATAAAAACAGAAGATGCCTGCAGCAGTGATCAGCCTCGCTCCTCCTAAGCCTTCCCCCTCAGAGCACACCATGTGACACACACAATCCCTCTTGTCCTCTGACACTGACAGACTCAGTAAGCCCTGCAGACTACAATGAACTGAGTGCAGCAGCTCCATTCTGCTCCCTCACTCCTCCCACCACCATATAAGTAAACACAGCTTCTCTCCTCCTCGCTTTCCTTAGAATACCGGCTTCCTCCAGGTTTCCTGGGGCCCTGCACAGAGCTGGGCTCTCTCTGCTGCTCCCATCCAAATTCTTCTTTTGGCGGTAAATGCAGAGACCAGCACTGGATCAATCCACCACTGATGCAGGCTCCTCACCACCCAGCCCCTGTTGGGTCTAACTGATCATTAGCGGCTTATTCGGCTGTATCCCTCCACTTTACAAAAGAGTCCCTAGCCTCTTGCAGACAGGATTCACAGCAGGTACCAATTTTTTTTTTAATCCTGTGACTGTACTGTAATACCACTGTGGAAATTTTGGGGGTGCTATGAGGGTGCTTGAAGATTTTTTGGGGGAGCTTCAGCACACCCAAGCACCCACCTGGCGCCGCCCCTGAGTGGAGGACAGAGGAGCCATTAAAGAAGAAGATACAGGTCTGTGAGAGCCAGAAATCTTGCTTGTTTGTAGGTGACCAAATACTTATTTTCCACCATAATTTGCAAATAAATTCTTTCAAAAATCAGACAATGTGATTGTCTGGATTTGTTTCCACATTTTGTCTCTCATTGTTGAGTTATACCTATGATGACAATTACAGGCCTCTCTCATCTTTTTAAGTGGGAGAACTTGTACAATTGGTGGCTGACTAAATACTTTTTTGCCCCACTGTACATTATCCAACTAGGATTAGCTCTACTTTTAAGACTTGACTTAAATGGTGTTTTACTGTGACTCACAGGATGATCTCGACTCACCACTTGAGCAGTCTCCATAAGAAAGGAACAGCCTCATATTACTGGTGACTTTTTTTATCTTATTAGATTCCACCTTCAGCCCTTCACCTGGTGTATATAGATAATGATGAAAGATTGCAACTTGATGAGTCGGTGGCACAGAGATGCTTCTTGGACACAGAAGTGTCGGAATACCCCCTGTGCCTTATCTGTGTGATTGGAGAGAAGCGAAGAGGAAAGTCCACCCTACTGAATTTTATCCTGAGAGCCCTTGACTGTCTGGTGAGTAAAGCCATCCATATCATATCCTGAGTAAGGATGAGCCGAACACCCCCCCGGTTCGGTTCGCACCAGAACTTGCGAACAGGCAAAAAATTTGTTCGAACACCATTAAAGTCTATGGGACACAAACATGAAAAATCTAAAGTGCTAATTTTATAGGCTTATATGCATGGTATTGCCATAAAAAGTGTTTGGGGACCTGGGTCCTGCCCCAGGGGACATGTATCAATGCAAAAAAAAGTTTTAGAAACGGCCTTTTTTTCGGGGTCAGTGATTTTAATAATGCTTAAAGTGAAACAATAAAAGTGAAATATTCCTTTAAATTTCATACCTGGGGGGTGTCTATAGTATGCCTGTAAAGTGGCACATGTTTCCCGTGTTTAGAACAGTCCCTGCAGCAAAATGACATTTCTAAAGGAAAAAAGTCATTTAAAAGTGCTTGCGGCTATAATGAATTGTCGGGTCTCGGCAGATAGATAAAACTCATTGAAAAAAACGGCATGGGTTCCCCCCTCAGTCCATTACCAGGCCCTTTGGGTCTGGTATGAATATTAAGGGGAACACCGAACCAAAATTGAAAAAAAAAAAATTGCATGGGGGTCCCCCCAAATTCCATACCAGGCCCTTCAGGTCTGGTATGGATATTAAGGGGAACCCTGCGCCAAAATTTAAAAAAATGGCGTAGGGGTCCCCCTCAAAATCCATACCAGACCTGAAAGGTCTGGTATGGATTTTAAGGGGAACCCTGCACCAAATTTTTTTAAAAAATGGCGTAGGGTTCCCCCCAAAAATCCATACCAGACCCTTATCCGAGCACGCAACCTAGCAGGCTGCAGGAAAAGAGGGGGGGGACGAAAGAGCACCCCCACTCCTGAACCGTACCAGGCCACATGCCCTCAACATGGGGAGGATGCTTCGGGGTTTGATCTTTGGGTACAAGGGCCCTATCCCCCCCAACCCTTGCCTGGTGGTTGTGTGGGTCTGCGGGCGGGGGGCTGATTGGAATCTGGAAGCCCCCTTTAACAAGGAGACCCCCAGATCCCGACCCCTCTATGTGAATTGGTAATGGGTACATTGTACCCCTACTATTTCACAAAAAAAAGTGTCAAAAATTGTAAAAAAGACACGAGCCAGCTTGGGACAAGTCCTTTATTAAAAAATAAAAAAATAAAAATGTGCAGCAATGAATGAATGAATGAATGAATGAATGAATGAATGATTTGTAAAGCGCAGCAAATGCGAACTGAATCGCCTCAAGGCGCTAAGATAACAATCTCTGTTGTCAGCTTGTTAGAAGAGGAAGGTCTTTAGTTTTTTCCTGAAGGCCTGGTGGTTTTCTTCCATGCGGATGTTGGTAGGAAGAGCATTCCATAGTCGGGGTCCTTGGACTGCGAATCTTCGTTCTCCCTTTGCTTTGTAGCGGTATTTGGGAATGATAAGGAGGTTTTGGTTGGCTGATCGAAGACTGCGATTCGGTGTGTAGTGTTTTATTTTCTCCCGGAGATATAGTGGAGCATTTCCTTGTATACATTTGTGGGTGAGGCAGAGGGTCTTGAATGTGATCCGATTCTTCACGGTTAGCCAGTGTAGGCTCTTTAGGGATGGGGAGATGGATTCCCAGGGTTTTTTTCCTGTTAACAGTCTTGCCGCCGTGTTTTGAATGAGTTGTAAGCGTGCAAGCTGATATTGGGGAAGTCCTGCGTAGAGGGAATTTGCGTAGTCGAGTCGGGAATTGATGATTGTTCCCACAACTGCCGCTTTGTCCTCTTCTGGGATGAAGGGGATTAGTCTGCGTAGCTGGCGGAGGAGATGGTGGGATCCGCTCACCACTGATCCTATTTGTGCATCCATTGTCATTCCTGAGTCGAAAATGACTCCGAGGCTCTTGGCTTTGGTGCTTGGAGAGATGGTTTGTCCGAGGATGGTGGGAGGTGTCCACGGAGTCTTTGTTGTGGAATTTTTGTTAGCTTGAAGGAGAAGAAGTTCTGTTTTTGAACCGTTGAGTTTGAGGGAGCTACTTGTCATCCAGTCATCTATTAAAGTGAGGCATTTTTGTAATTGCTGATGAAGGTCTTTTTGGCCATTGATGCGAAGATAGAGTTGGGTGTCGTCAGCGTATGAGTGGAAGCAGAGATCGGTTTTCCTGATGATATTGAGAAGTGGGCGGATGTAGATGTTGAATAGTATTGGTGACAAGGGTGAGCCTTGAGGGACTCCACAGGAGACTGCCCGGGTTTCCGAGGTGAAGGTTCCTAGTTTCACTGTCTGGGAGCGATTCTCTAAGAAGGATGTAAACCATTTTAGAGCAGAATCTGTAGCTCCTGCAACTTCAGCAAGGCGGACAAGTAAAATATTGTGGTCCACTGTATCGAATGCTGCGCTGAGGTCTAACAGTACCAGGAGACTCGGTTCTCCGTCGTCTGCTGCTTCAAGGGCGTCGTCCCATATCTTCAGAAGTGCTGTTTCTGTGCCATGACCTGGGCGAAAGCCTGATTGCAGAGGGTCCAGGAGTTGGTGTGAATCCAGGTGGTGTTGTAGTTGCTGTACTACTGCTTTCTCTAGAATCTTGGAGATGGTGTTGAGGCTGGTTATTGGTCTGCGGCAGTTAGGGTCCTTGGGGTCGAGATTGGGTTTCTTTAGCAGGGGTTTGACGATGCCTTGCTTGAGGGAGGTTGGCACAATCCCTTCTTTGAATGATTGATTTATGAGATGTGTTAGGGTACCGGCCAGGATGTCGGCACATTCTTTAAACAGTTTAGTGGGAATGATGTCGTTCGGTGATGTGCTGTCTCGAAGGCTTCTGATGATGTTTTTAGTCATGTCCGTGGTGATTGGGGACAGAAAGAAATTTGGCGGTTGAGTGAAGTTCGTAACGCTATCCTCTTTTTGCTTTGGTTGAGTGAGGTTGGTTGTTATTTTTTGATGGATTGATTTTCGAATGAGGTCGATCTTGTCGATGAAGAAGTCTGATAACTCCCTGCAGAATTCTTGAGTATCGTTTGATGGGGGCTCTAAGCAGGTCGGGTTCATTGACTGAGCAACTATTTTGAAAAGTTCACGTGGGCCGTTTAAAGCGGATGAGATGGTGTTTGAGAAATGTTCTTTTTTGGCTTTGAAGATTGCCTTGTGGTATTTCACAGTGTGTGTTTTGTAGTTAGCATGGTTTTCCTTGGTGGGATTTCTTCTCCATGCTCTCTCAGCTCTTCTGCGTTCTTGCTTGAGTAGGGTGAGAGTACCATTAAACCAATTGGAGTTTTTTTTGCAGATAAGAGTTCTGCGTTTTGGTGCCACGGAGTCTGCTGCTTGTAGTAATGTATTGTTTAGGAAGTTGAGTGTTTGTTCGGTTGAGAGATTTGAGTTTAGCAAAAGAATTTTGCTTGATAATGTAGTTTTGAAGAGATCGGAGTGAAGTTTCTTCTGAGATCTATTCCAGTGAGTTGCTGTTGCGTGTTTCTGTTTTTGGAGGATGCCTTTAGTAGTGATTATAAATTTAATAGCATGGTGGTCCGTCCATGGTAGTGGAGTGTTGTCAAGTACTTTGATGTCCATATTCTGTTTGAAGATGAGATCTAAAGTGTGTCCTGACCCATGGGTGGGAGAATTTATCAGTTGTTGAAGGCCAAGTTCTTCCATTTGGCTGACGCAGGCGGTTGCGATGGCGTCTTGGGCAGAATTTGCCCAGAGGTTAAAATCACCAAGTACCAGAAGGTTTTTGGTATTCAAGGTGTGTATTGAGAAGAATTCAGTGAGCGGCGTAAGGAGATTGGTCTTTGGTCCTGGTGGTCTGTAGCATAGTAGTATGTGAACGGTGTCCTGAGGTGTTGTTTGAAGATGCAGTGAGAGTGTTTCCATGAAAGGCACTGGGTTTTGTAAGTTTGGTTTGGTGAACCCAAGATGTGATTTGAAAATCACTGCTAGGCCTCCTCCTTTTTTTCCGATTCTATGCTCGGTTAGGATACTGTAGTTCTCGGGCACCAGTTCAGTTAGGATGGTGTTGCAGTCAGGTGTTAGCCAGCTTTCTGTAATGAAGAGACAATCAATGTTATTTTCGATGATGAAGTCGTAGATTTCCAGCCTGTGCTTGACTGCAGATCTGGTGTTGATCAGGGCGCATGTTAGTTGTTGCGGTTGGGTCGGTGTCTCCCTGCATTTCCTGGTTGATTGAGGGTTGATCCTTAGTAATTGTTCTTTTTTTAATCTCTTTTGAATGGCGGTCGGTAAAGTTACGGCAGTGTTTCTCAGCCTGTGGAGGGTGTCTGCTGTGTATTTGAAGTTGCACATGATGAGGAAGATGGCGTTGCTTGTAGGAGGGTGTTCTGATGGTGGCACAGATGTGGTGATGCGCTTGCAGGTGGATGGAGGGGTCCGATGACTACCACTGCTACTGGAGCGGTGTGGTGACGGGCTGGGGTTGGTGCGGAGGTACTTGAGGAGGTACGGCTAACCTACCCCCTGTCGTTGATCCAGAGGAAGGCGAAAAACCCCTGTCTGCGAGTGCCAATGGTGCAGCAGAGGAAAAAATTCCTTCCTGACCCCCCCGATGCAGCAATGTCCATCCTTATCTTCTATTCCGCCGCCGTTGCCGAAAAAACCCAGCTCTGCCTCCATGGGTGGCTCCCGCCGACTGATGTGTCGCTCACTTTGACAGCTGTTATATTGCTGAGGGCGGGGCCACCCGGTGACGTTTATGGGAGACTTTGCCTCCCTCTGACGCCACGGGGGAAACCCGGTGACTTGTACGAGTGACCCTGCCCCCCCTCTGATGCCACGGAGGTTTCCCCCTGGCGTCAGAGGGGGCGGAGTCACCCGCACACATCACAGGGTGGCCCACCCTCAGCTATATAACAGCTGTCACAGCGGAAGAAGCGTCATTCGGCGGTCACCTCCCATGGAGGCGGATCGTGGCGGCGTTTATTTTTTTTGTTTGGCTGCAGGATAGAAGATAGATTTACATCGATGGAAATTTTTATTTCTTTTTTTTTAATAAAGGACTTGTCCCAAGCTGTTTCGTGTATTTTTTAAAATTTTTGACATTTGTACCCCGTTACCAATTCACATGGGGGGGCCGGGATCTGGGGGTCTCCTTGTTAAAGGGGGATTCCAGATTCCTGAGGGCGGGGCCACCCAGTGATGTGTAGGGAGACCCCGCCCCCTCTAACGCCACGGGGAAACCCGGTGACATGTATGAGTGACCCCGCCCCCTCTGACGCCACAGAGGTTTCTGCCGGCATCAGAGGGGGTGGGGTCACTCGCACACATCACAGGGTGGCCCCGCCCTCAGGTATATAACAGCAGTCACAGCGGGAGAAGCGTCATTCGGCGGCCGCCTCCCATTTTATTTTTTAATAAAGGACTTGTCCCAAGCTGTTTCATGTCTTTTTTACAATTTTTGACACTTGTACACCGTTACCAATTCACATAGGGGGGTGGAATCTGGGGGTCTCCTTGTTAAAGGGGGCTTTCAGATTCCGATAAGCCCCCCGCCTGCAGACGCCCACAATCAACATGGGGGCTAGGTGCTTTGAGCCCCCCTGCCCCAAAGCACCCTCCCCCCATGTTGAGGGCATGTGGCCTGGTATGGTTTAGGAGGGGGGGCACTCTCTCATTCCCCCCCCCCTATTTTCCTGCCAGGTTGCGTGCTCGGATAAGGGTCTGGTATGGATTTTTGGAAGGAACCCTACGCCATTTTTTTTAAATCTTGGCGCAGGGTTCCCCTTAGAATCATACCAGACCTGAAGGGTCTGATATGGATTTTGGGGGGACCCCTACGCCATTTTTTTTTAATTTGGCGCAGGGTTTCCATACCAGACCTGAAGTGCCTGGTTAATGATCTTGGTGGGACCCCCACGCAATTTTTTTTTTCTGGTTCAGGGTTCCCCTTAATGTTCATACCAGACCCAAAGGGCCTGGTAATAGACTGGGGGGGAACCCATGCTTTTTTTTTTCAATGAGTTTTATCTATATCCCGGGACCCGACAATTCATTAAAGCCACGATCAGTTTTAAATTACTTTTTTTCCTTTAGAAATGTCATTTTGCGCAGGGACTGTTCTAAACACAGGAAACTTTACAGGCATACTATAGACACCCCCCAGGTACAAAATTTAAGGGAATATTTCACTTTTATTGTTTCACTTTAAGCATTATTAAAATCACTGCTCCCGAAAAAACAGCCGTCTTTAAAACTTTTATTGCATTGATACATGTCCCCTGGAGCAGGACCCGGGTCCCCAAACCCTTTTTATGACAATAGCTTGCATATTAGCCTTTAAAATTAGCACTTTTGATTTTTCATGTTAATCTCCATAGACTTTTAAACAGTGTTCCACGGCTTTCGAATTTGCCGCGAACACCCCATAAAGTTTGTTTTGTGACTAGGGATGAGCCGAACGCCCCCCGGTTCGGTTCGCATCCAGAACATGCGAACAGGCAAAAAATTTGTTTGAACACGCGAACACCATGAAAGAATATGGGACACGAACATGAAGAATCAAAAGTGCTCATTTAAAGGCTTATATGCAAGTTATTGTCATTAAAAGTGTTTGGGACCCGGGTCCTGCCCCAGGGGACATGTATCAATGCAAAAAGAAGTTTTAAAAACGGACGTTTTTTTCGGGGGCAGTGATTTTAATAAAGCTTAAAGTGTGAAATATTCCTTTAAATTTCGTACCTGGGAGTGTCTATAGTTACCTGTAAAGTGGTGCTTTTTCCCGTGTTTAGAACAGTCTGACGGCAAAATGACATTTCTAAAGGGAAAAAAGTAATGAAGTAATAGCGGCTATAGTGAATTGTCTATGGGAGAAATCAAAAGTGCTCATTTTAAAGGTGACCTCGGCCTCCTCTGACGCACGGGGACTTCCCTATGGCATTCCCGTGTTGTCAGAGGGGGGGCGGGCCTGGTATGGAATTTAGGGGGACCCCCACGCATTTAAAAAAAAAATTTTGGTCCGGGGTTCCCCTGTGGGGAAATTCCATGCCGTTTTTATCAATGAACTTTTATGTGTATTGCCGGACCGACAATTCATTATAGCCGGTGCTAGCGATAATAGTTTTACCTGACTTTTTTTCCTTTCGAAATGTCATTTTGCTGTCAGACTGTTCTAAACACGGGAAACATGCGCCCCTTTACAGGCATACTATAGACACCCCCCAGGTGAGGTACAAAATTTAAAGGAATATTACACGTTTATTGTTTCACTTTAAGCATGAATAAAATCACTGCTCCCGAAAAAATGTCAGTTTTTAAAATTTCTTTTTGCATTGATCCATGTCCCCTGGGGCAGGACCCGGGTCCCCAAACACTTTTTATGACAATAACTTTCATATAAGCCTTTAAAATGAGCACTTTTGATTATTCATGTTCGTGTCCCATAGACCAGGGTTTCTCAACTCCAGTCCTCAAGGCGCACCAACAGGTCATGTTTTCAGGATTTTCACTATTTTGCACAGCTGATTTGATCAGTTTTCACTGCCTTAGTAATTACCACAGCTATTTCATCTGAGGGAAATCCTGAAAACATGACCTGTTGGTGCGCCTTGAGGACTGGAGTTGAGAAACACTGCCATAGACTTTAACGGTGTTCGCGTGTTCCAAAAAAATTGTTTGCCTGTTCACATGTTCTGGATGCAAACCGAACCGGGGGGTGTTCGGCTCATCCCTACTGGTGGATAAAGTGATTCATAACATATCTTGGGATCCCATCACTGCCTGGTGAGTAAAGCTATCCGTATCATATCCTGAGAGCTCCTCATTACCTTGTTGGTAAACCCATCCATATCATATCCTGAGAGCCCTTCACTGCCTGGTGGGTAAACCCATCCATATCATATCCTGAGAGCCCTTTACCGCCTGGTACTAAATGCCATCCATACCATTACCTGAGAGGCCTTTAATACCTGATGGGTATTTCAGCCTTTTCTACTCCCAGTACTTTCAGTCTATCCTTAACTACAGCCCCACTGCTCAATATTTTTATTGTTTGGTCTACTTGGTTCCATAGCATTAGGCAATCTTCTGAGCTACTCAAATTGGGGCTTCCATTACTTTAATGTAAATCTTGTCTGCAACTTGACAGTGTGGCAGATAAGTTTTTCATGCAGAATAATTTCAACCATAAATAAACACAAGAAATACTTTGTATGTTTTACCTGCCAAAGGATTTGTCTTTGTCCATCCAGCCCTGAGATACTCAACTCTTCCCCATATTGGCAAAGGAGTAGAACCTTTTTTTTGCCTCAGTTAAAGTGGACCTTGCAGCGAAAAAAAATGACAATCACTCATTTCTCCTTCCTGAGCCCTACTTTTAACCCCAAAACACCACTTTTTAACTCCCGTTGGCTGTTTTAAGTGGGCTTTACTGCCCAAGCAACGCAGCTTCTTTATAATGCGACCGATGCTTTACTATGTGTCTTTCATATCTGCCTAGAGTTCAGCTTTAACCTATACATGAAGCTGGTTTATAGAGCTTTTTATGTTGTGTTTTTTTTTTTACTGGTTGAGTGTATTGAACTCATGATGAATTTTCCTATTGTAGGAGAGACAGCAGCCGGTCAGTCTGGGGCACGACGAGGAGCCCCTCACAGGGTTTGGATGGAGAAGTGGTGTTGACAGTGTAACAAAGGGGATCTGGATTTGGAGCAAACCCTTCATCCTGGAGAGGAATGAGGAGAAGGTTTGATGGAGAGATTTTCTGTTAAAATATACAGACTGATATCTTATTATGTACAAAGATAGAAAAATATTAGGGGATTACACTTCATTATAGCTTATCCCTTCCTTCTGCCAAGCTAGAGTTGAGCAAATAGACCTGCTAGCAGGGCTCCAATTCTCCAACAGCAAAGAACATGATGGGCAAGGGCACCTTCCACTGTCTCCCTGCTCAGGAATGAGAGATTGGGTACACACACCTATACCATGGAGAAACTCCACCATCTTTGCTCAGTCACATTCTCCCAACCTGAGGCCCTCTTCCAAAAAAACAAGGAATGTCCACGCGTTCAGATTTTCAATGATTTTTTTACTGTAGCAATAACATAATGTACAGCTCTTGGCCAACAACCCTTCACCTCTGCCTCTTTAGTCCTGACATTATTAACTATGCACAGTGCAAGTTCAACATTAACATAGGATGGCCACTCAACTCTTCCAATGTCCTCCCCGTAGGTCCCCTTGGCTCTCCAATGGCACCTGTACCAGGCCTACCCCAAAGGGTTCACTTCTTAAGGCTACAAGCTAACATGGCAGTATACCAGGGGTAGCCGTTCCCATTACCCTCTGCCTCAAATTCTTCTGGATCTAGATTATAAGCGAGTAAATTAGCCCTACCCACCATATCTACCCAGGGGAAGGGTTTCCTTAAAAAGTTGTACTAACCCCTGCTTACAGACCACAGCAACTCTGTATTCAAATCTTACAAATCGCTTATCTCAGGATCACTGCCAATCCACCTGTGGCTCTTATCTGTCAGTAGTTGTATTGCTTACCTGTAATGGTGTAAATGACCCCCCCCCCTCATCTGGAGAAATAACACAAACATAGGCCAGTGCCAAGAAAACACAGGACTGGTACTTCTATAGGCAGTGATGGTGGGGCCCACATGTGTTCCAGCACAGAGTCCGTACCTGTAATGTAGGAGCATCATGGGCAAAAAAAGTTCACCTCCTTCTGAAATTGGTGCTGGGTTGTGGAGAAGAGGTTGGCTTTTTTTCTTTTTCCTTGGCTTAGAAAATTTGTTGTAGGGGTCAAGCTATTTTTACTTGCAGCGATGCCTATTTTGGATTTAGCAGGCAAGAGGCAGAGTAACCAGCAGTAAAAAATACATTAACATAACATTCAACTGGACTATTTTGCAATGTTTTAGGTTTGGTATGGAGTGTCATGAACATGCCCCATCATGATAAGCAAATCTACAACTTCTGCTCACAATGAAGGTTTTGGTGTGGAGATCCTTTAGACATGGCAGATGTACCAAGGTGGACTGAGCACTTGGCCAGAAACAGAGGCTTTTAGGCTCCAGTCCTGGACAGTTACCATGAAGGCACCTACCCAACTGAAGCCCTTTTATGTATTAAATCATTTACCTAAAGATGTGGTGGAGATTGAGACATCACTGTACCACCTCTCCAATTCGCCCTATCAGAAAACACTTTGCATTTATTGAGAAAATGTAAAGTATTCTCTGAATGGCGCCCATGCTAAGTGGGTGACCTCCTGTGTTCAGTAATCAGCAGAGCAGCTACATGGCATGGGACCTGGAAGATAGTGGACATCACTGTAGTAGCAGTGCCTACTACAGTGATAACCAGCCTTCAGAGGGATTGGCCTGGCTTTCACACTGGAGCGGTGCACTTGCGGGAAGTTAAAAAAAGTCCTGCAAGCAGCATCTTTGCAGCGCTTTAGGAGCGCCCTTGCCTATTGAAATCAATGGGAAGCGCCTGCAAAGCATCATTTTAACCCTTTATTGGGCCGCTAGCGGGGTTAAAAGCGCCGCTAAAACTACAGTAAAGCGCCGATACAACAACGGTAAAGCGCCGCTAAAAATAGCCAGTTCACATCACAATTTCTGTGTTCCACAATAGTTTCCGCATGTGTGGTGTGTTTTTTTTTTTATGTGTCCTGGTTCATTTTTTATGCATTTTACTCCGTTTTTTCTTCACCTCATTAGGACATGTGCTTTCCAGTGCATTTTTGATGCATTCTGGTGACTTTTTTATGCGTTTTGCAGAAAAAATACAACCTGTTTTACTTCTGTTGACTGTGCTGGCATGCACTGCACTGGTGTAAACTAGGGCCATTGGAATCCATGTTAAACACTGTGCATGCATTTTTGATGCAGAATAAAGATGCACTGGACTGTGTTAATCAGTTTTAAGAATTTGCAAAAGGAACACTTCATTATTTAAAAGAGACATTTATTTTTGTTTTCCCATAACACCTTTTCAGCTTGATCGCTCTCCAAACTCCCAAATAACTTTCTTAAAGTGGGGTTCCACCCAAAAAAACAAAAATACATGAAAAATCCTAAAAAAAACCCCCAAAAATTTGGATTTTTTTTTTTAACTTACCTCTAAATGCCTGTTGCTAGGGGGTCCCTCGTAGTCTGCCCCTTCCAGTGCCTGGGCTGGTGACATCACTTCCCCCTCGGCACAGGAAGGGCTCAGCTCTGCTCCCTCCCTCCTGTCAATCATCTGGGACCCATTACAGGTCCCAGGTGACTGAGCGGCCAATCACGGCACACGGCGCCGCTCGCGTATGCACAGTGGGTGCCAGGCTGTGAAGCCACAGCCCGGCGCCCACAGTTGCAATGCCGGCGCCGCTGAACGGAGGGGGAGACGAGCGGGGCTTCGATCCCCCGCATCGCTGGACCCTGGGACAGGTAAGTGTCCAATTAGAAGTCAGCAGCTGCAGTATTTGTAGCTGCTGACTTTTAGTTTTTTTTTTTTTTTTTACTGGACCCCCTGGGTGGAACTCCTCTTTAAGAACAAGAAAACTAACTGTCTCTCTGTTCCATAAAAAGACATGAGAAGGGCCCACAGAACACAATATTTCTTCTAATAACCTCTTCATTGGCCTTATTCTTTCTATTGTTATTAATTAGTAAAACGCATGATAATTTTCTTTATCAATCTAGATAACTGTATAAATGCCGGGGTATGTTCCTGACACTCGCTAGAACTGAGGAAGCCACATGGATCAGTGGTAACATTTCTTAAAGTGGATGTAAACCCAATTCATGAAATTTGAGCTGGACATATATCTGCAGTGTTTTGTTATCTCTTTTCAATGAGCCAAGTCCCATAGCTCTCTCCTGACCCATTCCTCTGTTATCAGCCTGATAACTCCTGACAAATTCTCTGACACATCGGATAAAAGCAGCCTGAAATGTGTGTCGGGGGAGGTTGCTATAAGTAGATTAGCAGGCAGCTGGCCCTATTACAAAACACCTCTGAGAGTCTCTGCCTATGAGGAGAGGGGGGTGTGTGCCTTTCCTCCAATCAGCAATGTTAGCTATCTTGGCTGTATTCCCAGCATAGGCGTGCGCACAGGGTGTGCCAGGTGTGCCTGGGCACACCCTAATCACCCTGTGCTGCCCAGATTTCCTCAGCTGCTTGGCTGCAGAGAAAGGGACTGGGGAATCTCTGTCCTCATTCCCTTTTTCTGTCTCAAAAGTGAGAATTCAGGGGTCTGTTTAGACCCCTGATATTTCCCCAAAGTCCCCCCAATGGGGCTCCTAAAAAAAATTGTAAAAAACAATAATAATTATTGTAAAAAATCATTAAAAAAATACAATTGTAAAAAAGTAATAATAAAAAAATAAATAATAATAATAATAAAAATACTGACACCAATCTCTGCCCTACTGACATCGTCCATTGCTCTACCGACACTGTCTATTGCCCTACTGCTATATATATACACACACACGCATGTGTTTGTGCTTTGGGGTGCACAGCCTAATACAGTAGATGCCTAGACACCACAGGAAGTTAAACAGGAAGAGAAAATTTCCTAACACGATCTGAACTTTCTAAACAGTATATAAATGTGAAGACAGCAGATATACATGTACAACCTACGTAGAGAGATTTGGTTCATCTCTGTGTATCATCTGAGGCTGTTCACTTCACTGGGTGTATGGAGAGTTTGCATCCACTTTAACCAGTTGCCCACCGCTGCACGCCGATGTACGTCCCTGCCTGCCTGCGGCGGGGGGTCCCCAGTGCCTGTGGCGGGAGGATTCGCTTCAGGAGCGATCCGTGCTGAGGGGGAGGCCACCGATTCATGACCACCCCGTCGCGATCGCTCCTGACGAAGGAAAAGCTTCCTCTGCTCCTGTAATGTAAACAGAAGCAGAGGAAGTGATGTCATCTCTCCTCGTGTCAGTCTTTTCATTCCGGCGCCAAGAAGAGAAGACATTAAGTAAGTGCACCAACACTACACGTACAGTATAACACTTAGGCACACTGATCACCCCCCCTGCACCCCCTGTCACAGTGACACCAATAGCAGTTGGTTTTTTTTACTGTTTACTGCATTGGTGTCATTTGTGACTGTTATAAGTGGTAGGGCAGTTAATGGTAGGCACCTTTTAGGTCAAGGGTACCCCCCTAACCCCCCCCAATAAAGGTTTAACCCCTTGATCACCTCCCAGTTAACCCTTTCATCCCCTGTCGCTAGTGTCACTAAGCGATCTTTTTTCTGATTGCCGTATTAGTGTCACAGGTGACGCTAGTTAGCCAGGTAAGTATTTAGGTTCACTGTCAGTTTTTTATAGTGTCAGGTACCCCCATATACTACCTAATAAAGGTTTTAACCCCCTGATTGCCCCCTAGTTAACCCTTTCACCAGTGATCACCGTATAACTGTTACGGGTGACGCTGGTTAGTTAGTATGTTTTTTATACCCGCCGTTTATTACCCAATAAATAATTAACCCCCTGATCGCCCGGCGGGTGATATAAGTTATGTTTTAGGATCTGCGTCACCCCAGGCAGCGTCAGGTTAGCGCCAGTACCGCTAACACCCATGCACGCAGCATACACCTCCCTTAGTGGTATAGTATCTGAACGGATCAATATCTGATCTGATCAGATCTATACTAGCGTCCCCAGCAGTTTAGGATTCCAAAAAACGCAGTGTTAGCGGGATCAGCCCAGATACCTGCTAGCACCTGCGTTTTGCCCCTCCGCCCAGCCCAGCCCACCCAAGTGCAGTATCGATCGATCACTGTCACTTACAAAACACTAAACACACATAACTGCAGCGTTCGCAGAGTCAGGCCTGATCCCTGCGATCGCTAACAGTTTTTTTGGTAGCGTTTGTTACATTTGCTGACAGTAAGGAGCTTTTTTGCCTGTGAGTCTCACTAGTGTACCCCTAAATTTAGAGCCCAAAATGGCAAATCGAAGGTACACTAGTGAAGAGGCCTACACGTTTCTGAGCATGACAGATAGTGAAGAGGAAGTCACTCATCTGTCAGATTCAGGCTCAGAATACAATCCTGTAGATGACAGCGGCTCCATAACAGATAGCTCTGACAATGGAGTTGTGGTCCCTGCCAAGGTCAGGCGTACCAGACCCTGATCTTCTTCTTCTGTCGTTGATGTGCAAGAACCGCAGGGCTCTCATATGGAGCAGAGAGCCAGTACTAGCGCCGCTATTCCTTCTGGTGAACTGGCAGGCACCAGCGGCCTAGTACACCCCGGTCGTATATCCAGCACTGCAGTAACACTTGGTGACGTGGCGAGTCCCATAAGTGCAGTTCAAGCTGGCGAGCTGGCAAGCACTAGTAGTGTCCCGCTGCCACCAAGAAGGCGAACACAGGCCTGTCGTGCCCATAGTGCCCTTCCTGCTGCATTCGCCAATCCAAATTAGGAACCCACCACTTCTGCAGCGCCCGTACTTCCCCCATTCACTGGCCAACCTGGAATTCAAGTGCAAACAGTTAATTTTACGTCACTTGATTTATATTCTCTGTTTTTCACTGAAGATCTCTATAGATCTATTGTGGACCAAAGTAATTTGTATGCTGGTCAGTTCATCTCTGCTAATCCCCAGTCCTCCCTTGCCAGAGATTGGAGACCAATTACGGTTTCCAAATTTAAGATCTTTCTGGGCCTATCCCTTGACATGGGCATGGTTAAAATGAGTATGTTGCGGTCATATTGGTCCACTGACCCAATTCACCATATGCCCGTGTTCTCTGCCTCCATGGCCAGGGCACGATACAAGCAGATTTTGCGGTTCATGCACTTCAATGACAATGAACTCTGTCGTCCTCGTGGAGACCCTGGATACGATCGGCTCTACAAAATTCGGCCCCTCATAAACCACTTCAACCAACGTTTTGCAGACTTGTTTACTCCCCATCAAGTTGTCTGCATTGATGAGTCCCTGATTACGTTTTCTGGCTGCTTGTCATTCAAACAGTATCTTCCCAGCAAGCGTGCCAGATACGGGGTCAAGATGTATAAGCTCTGTGACAGGGCCACAGGCTATACATGTAGTTTTATGGTTTACGAGGGCAAAGATAGTCACGTAGAGCCGACAAACTGCCCTGACTACATAGGAAGCGCTGGCAAGATAGTGTGGGACTTGGTGTCACCCTTATTCGGAAAGGGGTACCACTTGTACGTGGACAATTATTATACGAGCGTGCCACTTTTTAGCCACCTTTTTGATCATCAGATTGGAGCATGTGGCACCGTGCGACCTAATCGCCGGGGCTTTCCCCAGCGGCTTGTAAATTACCGTATTAGGCTGGGGGAGAGAGCCTGCTTGAAGTATAATAACTTGCTCGCTATGAAGTGGAGGGATAAGAAGAATGTTTTCGTTCTCACCTCCCTTCATGCAGACACGACGGTCCAAATTACTACGGCGACTGGTGTTGTGGAGAAACCCCTCTGTGTCCACGAATATAACCTTAATATGGGAGGGGTGGACCTCAACGACCAGTTGTTGGCGCCGTACCTAATTGCCCGTAAGGCCAGACGCTGGTACAAAAAAGTGTCTATTTATTTCAATTGGCTTTGCTGAACGCTCATGTGCTATACAGAGCTTCAGGACGGACTGGATCCTTCCTTAAATTCCAGGAAGAGATCGTCAGAGACCTTCTGTATCCAAATGCACCTCACCTTCCCAATCCAAATGCAGTAAGTCGGCTGCATGAGAGGCATTTTCCTTATGTCCTCCCGCGTACCCCTATCCAACGAGCCCCCCAAAGAAAATGTTGTGTCTGCAGAAAGCGCGGATATAGGTGTGACACCTGGTATTATTGTCCCTCCTGTCCTGACAATCCTGGTCTTTGCATTGGTGAATGTTTTGAATAGGGATGAGCCGAACACCCCCGGTTCGGTTCGCACCAGAACCTGCGAACGGACCAAAAATTTGCATGAACGTTAGAACTCCATTGAAGTCTATGGGACTCGAACGTTCGAAATCAAAAGTGCTAATTTAATTTTAAAGGCTAATTTGCATGGTATTGTCCTAAAAAGGGTTTGGGGACCTGGGTCCTGCCCCAGAGGACATATATCAATGCAAAAAAAAGTTTTAAAAACCGACGTTTTTTTCGGGAGCAGTGATTTTAATGATGCTTAAAGTAAAAAAAAAAAAAGTGAAATATTCCTTTAAATATCGTACCTGGGGGGTGTCTATAGTATGCCTGTAAAGTGGCGCGTGTTTCCCGTGCTTAGAACAGTCCCTGTACAAAATGACATTTTTAAAGGAATAAAAGTCATTTAAAACTGCTTGCGGCTTTAATGTAATGTTGGGTCCCGGCAATATGGATGAAAATCAGTGAGATAAATGGCATGGGTACCCCCCAGTCCATTACCAGGCCCTTTGGGTCTTGTATGGATATTAAGGGGAACCCCGCACCCAAATTAAAAAAAGGAAAGGTGTGGGGCCCCCAGACCCTATATACTCTGAAGAGCAGTATACAGGCGGTGCAAACAAGACAGGGACTGTAGGTTTGTTGTGAAGTAGAATCTGTTTGTAATTTTGAACTGGTACATTTTTAACGTGTTTAGCTCCAGACAAAAAAATGGAAAATTGTATCATACTTACCGTAATTTTCCTTTCCTGACGCCAATCCATGGCAGCATACTAGTGATAGGCTCCACATTTCTCCCCTCCCTCAGGACCAATGAAATAGCATAAATTAAAGGCCAATTAGGCCCCGCCCCATTCTTCGTAATTAGCTAGATACCGAAACGCACAAGGGTGGGTCTGTATGCTGCCATGGATTGGCGTCAGGAAAGGAAAATTACCTCTGATATAAGCTGAACTACAGGATGCAGCTCTACTCCTGTAAAAAAAGCAGTATGCTTTTCTGAAGCTCTAAGGGCTTGAAACTCAAACCGACTTCTGTTTGACGATTTGCGCTAAATACTGGTTAGTAAGCGATGTCTTAAACCGAACACTTCCCTGTTGAAGTAAACAGTTGAAATAAACCCCAACAGCATCGAAAGATTTTAATTGTGAAAGATTCCCTCTTGCAGTTGACGAAACCTCCTAACTGTCTTCAAAATTTTGCAAACTAAAGGTCCTTTGGCCAAATTAAACCTTATTCTTGCTGACACCTGCAACCTCAAAAGAGTATAGGGTAAGGTTCATGTCCAATCTGACCTAAAAGAAGACCAGAACAGTTGCCACCAGAGGCACAGTAAGAATAATATCTTGCCATGCAAAATAGAAAAAAACACAACTTTGTTCCAGATCTTGGCATAGAGGCTGTTAGTAGAGTGCCTTTCGCACCCCCCAAAGTAGAGCTTACTCTTGGAGCAACTCCGGAGCAATCTAGGTTCTGTGGCTTCCCCTTCCCACCATTATGCTTGCATCTCTGGTCTGTGCATGTGTGAAGGGGAATCGACTTCTGCATTCTGAAGTAGATAGCCAGGAAGCACCAAGACTCCTATGGTCAGAATGGAGGGGTGGTCAGGATACCATGCTCATTCTTGACAGCTTCCAGAGGAATTTCATTACGAGAGAAGTTGGGGAAAAACATATACAGTAGGGTTGATTGCAGTTTCATGGAGAAACTCAGCTTTTGTTCTCCGCTTTGGGGAGCGTAAACTGAGTCAGACCTCTTCTTAAATTGGCATTTGCTGTGAGAAGCAAAGAAGCCTGTCTGTGGTAGGCCACCTGTGGACAAGCCTCCCCCTCATGCTCTGGCAAGCTTGCATGATGGACAATATGTCCGTGAATTCCAGTTCCCTAGGAGGTAAATTTCTTCTGGAATTTGCTGGTGATCTTCCTACCCAGTGAAGTGTCTGTAAGTATTGTAACCGCCGTTGTTGCGGTAGATCTGGAAGCTCCGAGGGGGAGAAAAAGGTCCGGAGACGGAACAGTGAGGAATCCACCGACGTGACCATGAGTGCCTATCCTCCAAGGATCTGCACAATCCACTGTCCAGTAACCCGTGATGCGTGCCCACTGGGACTTACCTTAAAAGTCTGGGCATGCACCCGGTAAAAGGGTTTTGTGGGTACCTGCGGTACACCCAAAGATTTTCATTTATGGACCTTATGAAAGGTTGCCCCTAAAGGAGCGGAACCTAGCAGGAGAAACACATTTCTCCCTTTATTTATTATTATTAATTTTTAGTTATATATATTTTCTTTTTACTTTCCTGCTTTCTGTTATGGGAGAAGAACGGACCCCCTCCTGTCACTTCTAACATGGCCGTCTCTGGTTTCATATCAAACAGAGATCTTGCACTATAAAGTGACTATTCCAATTTTGTTTCTAGGAATCCAAACACAGTCTCAACCATAGGGTACCCCTAGCCGAAACTGAGTATAGCATTGCCTTGGCCAGGCACCAGGTTGAGACTATTGCTGCTTCCGCAGTGAAATTTGCCGATACATCTTGGCCGGGTCCCAAGATATCAGCCCTAAGGATTTTCTCTCCAACCATATCCTGGGAGCAGAAACCCAAAGTACCCATCACCAAGGTAAGGGCCTCTGTTGAGTGGCAGGCCCTTCCCAGCCGCCACCCTATTGGACAACAGCCGGTCCCACTGTAGGCATGGATTTCAGTGATGCTATATCCGCCTTGAATTAAACCAGTTTCCTAATGGAAAAATGATTGCTCATTGAAAGGGTAAATATGACTTTGTCTTTTAACCCATGCAATGGTGTGCATGACTGCCTGGATACACAGTTCTCCAAAGAAAAACTGACACCAAGTAGCTCCAGATCTTCCTCTGGTGCAAGGGAGCTAAAATCATTTGCAGGCTGCGCCCCCTCCTCAGGAGTACTGAGAGGATGAGTGATCCATGAGGCAGGTTGTTCTGCTAGTGGCTAGACCGGCAACAAGGGGGCTGGCTAGCTAGAGTAATTACAGTGAGTTTAAAACAGAAGTTTCGTGCCACCTTATAAGTAATAAGGACATTCGGTATTACCTGCCAGCTGCAAACTTCAACCAGGCCGACTTCACTCACCAGCCTCCTGGGCATAGGCACTGTGCCACAGGTCCTGCGGGACTCTTGTTGGGGTGCTGGGTCTGGGAAAGAAGAGCTAAGACGTTCTCCTTGGAACCTCTCTTCTGAGTGGGAGCGGCATCCGAGCTATGCTTCTCTGAAGAACGTCCGCCTTTCTATGGCCTTTGGCTCTGGCCTTTGAGAGCGTGGGCGCGTGGAGCTGAAGCAAATCAAAGCAATCTGCATGAGAGGGCACTCTTTTCCTGAAAACTTACTGACACGGTGGTCCCCACCTAAGTGTTGAGGATCTTTTGTATGGGTGGTGACTGATACTCGAACCGTGGAGAAATGGGACGACCAGCTGAGAGACGGACAGCCGCAGAAAGACTGAGAAGAGGAAAAATAGATAAGGCAACAGCGACTTCGCTTCTCCCTCTATTAATGTATATCTAAATATACACATATATACACATCTACACACTTTCTCCTTTCCCCTTTTTTTTTTTTTTAAACAATATGCATGCATATATAAATACATGCACATACCTCCCCATTTAACACCCCCCCCCCCACCCACATCCATATATACATACCAACCAACATAAGAACACACACATAAATACACAAACATATACATGATCATATATACATACTGCAGAGGGTCACCCTGGGGCAGAGTTAAGAAGGGGTTAATCAAAAAGGGCAGGTATTTCACCTTCAGACCTGCTTATTGTCTGCTGGGCTGAAAGTCTCAGAGAGGAGCTGTTTGAGTAGGAGAGAGAGAGACAGCAGCATGCTGTGTGAAAATGTCCATTGCTGGATGGTGTGCTGGGTGAGCTTAACCACATAAAGACTGTAGCTCTGATTGGAGCCATGCACTATTACCTATAAGCCTGTGTGCTGCTAAACTGTGAGCTGTACCTGTGTGCACAACCGTATGACAAGACAAGTCTGTCTTATCTTGTTTATTTTGCCATTTTGCTGAATAAAGCCACTTTTGTTTTAATGGGCTGTCTCTGAGCCAGCTGTCCACCCCTCTGATCCCCATATACACATATATACATATCCATGTATATATATATATATATATATATATATATATATATATATATATATATATATACACATACCCACCTGCCCCAAACCTATACATACACAACCTACAAACATAAGCTATACCTACAGCCGGCCTAGGACAGCAAAGGACAGAGAACCGGTCTAGGGGGAGTAATGTACTCAGACCAGTGCCACTGCAGGAGGAAAAGAACAGGAGGTGCAGAAAATGAGAAAATGACAGGAGACAAAGGCAAAGGTAAAAAGGATGCAAAGTTGGCCTCCCCAACCAACAAGCATTGCAGACACCAACCTTAAAGGCAGATTTCATTCCTAAAGAGGAAAAACTGCTCAGCTCCATCGAGACCCACAGAGGGAGCTCCCAAGCTACTCTGGCGCTTTTAGCAGCCTGATACTGGGACTTCATACTGGGAGAGGCTTAACCCAGCCGGCAGCTGCCTGGGGGACTGCTTACTCTTCACTGGTGCGTGGAGGTATGAGGACAAAAAAGAAGAATGGGGCGGGGCCTAACTGGCCTTTAATTTATGCTATTTCATTATATATCACTAGTATGCTGCCATGGTGGCGTCAGGAAATTTTAAGCTTTTTGGAAAACCTAGGGAAGGGTTATCACCCCTGTGACATTTGTTTTGCTGTCTGTGCTCCTCTTCAGAAGATTTCACCTCACTTTTTATCCCAATGACAAATGTTTTTTGAAAATTTGGGGTATTTAGTGAAACAAGGATTGGTGATAAAGCATCAGTGGAAAGGAGAAACGTTTTTCCCATATTAACTCTTACAGGAGAGAATTTCCCTTCCTAGGGGTAGATTTCATCTCACTTCCTGTTGTCTCCTTCTGTTTGCAAGTAGGAGTCGTTTGTAAGTTGGATGTTTGAAAGTAGGTCCTGCCCTATATACTCTGCAGAAATTTGGGCCTTAGGTGTTGGTGTTGCCACAACACTGTAAGCCCTCACAGGGCCCTGCTGTGAAATATAGATCAAGAATTGTTATTACATGCCCCTGTTGAACAGGGGCAGAAAAATTGGGCTTTAGGTGAGGGTGGTGGTGCTGGTGCCACAACACTGTAAGTACTCACAGTTACTCTTGGTGGGTGCTGGGACGGGCCCTGCTGTGAAATATTAGATCAAGAATTGTAATTACATGTCCCTGTTGAACAGGGGCTGAAAAATGGGGCCTTAGGCACTGGTGCTGGTGCCACAACACTGCAACCCCTCACAGATACACTAGTTGGAGCGCAGGAACGAGCCCTGCTGCAAAGTATTGCATCAAAAATTGTAATTACATGCCCCTGTTAAACAGGGGCTGAAAAATTGGGCCTTAGCCACTGGTGGAGGCGCCCAGAACCAAAAATGTCCTTACAAGCTATCAGCATGATCATTGAAGAGGAAGAGGATAATCACTCAGCATAACAGGATAGTCACTCAGCATCAGCATAGGCAGTCTTGAAGGGATCTGACGATTCAAAAAAAAAATATTCGCTTACATCAGCATCAGGTGCTTGGTAGCTGGTGGTGATCCAAGACTGATTCATTTTTATGAAGGTCAGTCGATCGACCGAGTCAGTGGACAGACGCACCCTGTGATCGTTTACAAAGCCTTCAGCAGCACTGAATGTGAGTTCCGAAAGAACGCTGAATGCAGGACAGGCCAGTAGCTCAATTGCATACTGTGCAAGCTCTGGCCAGTGATCCATCCTCAAGACCCAGTAACCCAGAGGATTTTCGGTGGGAAAGGTGTCCAAGTCAGATCTTGGCCCTAGGTATTCCTGCACCATGTAAAACAGATGCTGGCGATGGTTGCTGGAACTGATCATACCTTGGGGCTGCGGACTAAACAATTGTCTGAACATATCGGTCAGACGGCCACCTTCTCCACTGCTCCTTCTTTGACTGACTGAAGCCTCAGCAACACGTTGTCCAGGAACAGGAGTTTGTAACCTCCCAGTCTCTGGGAACGCATTGCACAGACCTTTCTGCAAGGCCTCCCGAAGATGTTTCACCCTCTGCTCCCTCGCCGATGGCAAGATAAGGTCCACAACCTTACCCTTGTAATGTGGATCAAGGAGGGTTGCCAGCCAGTACTGATCCCTCTCCTTGATACCACGAATAGGAGGATCCTTCCGCAGGCTTTTCAGGATCAGGGAGGCCATGCAGCATAGGTCTGCTGAGGCATTCGGTCCAGAGTCCTCTGGGTCACTAAGGACGACATGATCCGCAGCCACCTCCTCCCAGCCACGTACAAGTCCATGGGTTTCTTGGAACGTTAAATGATCCCTTAAAGACTGCTGCTGATGCTGAGTGCCAGACTCCACCTCCATGCTGACACAATCCTCCTCCTCCTCTTCCTGTGTGATCGGCGGACACGCACAAACACTGTCTGGATAAAGGGGGCCTTGAGAGCTAAGGAAGTTCTCCTCTTCCTGCCTCTGTTCTGCCTCAAGTGCCCTGTCCATTATTCCACGCAGCGTATGCTCCAACAGGTGGACAAGGGGGACAGTGTCACTGATGCATGCACTGTCACTGCTCGTGGCCTCCTCGGATGGTGACAGGACAGTGCATGCATCCCTGATCATGGCCCACTGGCATGGGGAAAAAAACAAGCTCCCCTGACCCTGTCCTCGTGCCATAGTCGCACAGCTACTCCATGATGGCCCTCTGCTGCGTGTGCAGCCACTGCAGCATGGCCAACTTTGAGTTCCACCTGGTGGGCATGTCACAGATTAGGCGGTTCTTGGGCAGGTTAAATTCCTTTTGGAGGTCTGCCAGCTGAGCACTGGCATTATATGACCGGTGGAAATGCACACAGACTTTCCTGGCCTGCCTCAGGACATCCTGTAAGCCCGGGTACCTGCCCAAGAACCGCTGCACCACCAACTTAAGGACGTGAGCCAAACAGGGCACATGGGTCAGTTGTCCCTGTCGGAGGGCGGAGAGGAGGTTGGTGCCATTGTCGCAAACCACCCTTCCTGCCTTAAGTTGGCGTGGCGTCAACCACCTCTGAACCTGCCCCTGCAGAGCTGACAGAATCTCTGCCCCAGTGTGGCTCCTGTCCTCCAAGCACACCAGCTCAATCACTGCATGGCATCTTTTGGCCTGCGTACTTGCGTAGCCCCTTAAATGCCTATGGAGCACCGCTGGTTCCGAGGATAAACCTCGGTGGCGGAACAACCTCCAACACTACTGCACCTTGTCCTGCATCCTTCCCAGCTGCCAGCAGAGTCACCCAATGCGCCATGAAACTTAGGAAACATCCCTGTCCATGCCTGCTGGACCATGAGTCAGCGGTAATATGCACCTTACCGCTGACTGCCCTGTCAAGCGAGGCCAAGACATTGTCTTCTGCATGGCGGTAGAGAGCCAGAATCACCTTCCGTGAGAAAAAGTGGCGTTTGGGAACCTGCCACTGAGGATTCGCACATTCCACAAACTCACAGAAGGGGGCAGAGTCTACCAACTGAAAAAGTAGCAGTTGAAGTGCTAGCAATTTTGCCAAGCTAGCATTCAACCGCTGGGCATGTGGATGGCTGGGAGCGAACTTCTTTCTGCGGT
Source organism: Lithobates clamitans (assembly GCA_037952925.1). Taxonomy (NCBI): domain Eukaryota; kingdom Metazoa; phylum Chordata; class Amphibia; order Anura; family Ranidae; genus Lithobates; species Lithobates clamitans. The sequence continues at coordinate 196,523 of JBBGZY010002372.1, read as the reverse complement.
GCAGCAGCTGGGGCAGGGAAATTTGCCTGGTACAATCTGACGTCGGTGTACCGATAGCAGATTGCCCGCAAGTACTTGGCTGTGACACACCTAGTTCTACACCTTCATTCCTCTCAGTGCAAGTCTCAGAGAGGACTGAAGGTATAGTGGGGATGGAGATCCCAGCTGATGAGGAGCAAGGAGAGGTCCTCTTTGTTCTTTGGTGTGGGTCTTTAAGGTGCGCTTGCCAACTGTCTGGTCAAGCACGTGGTGCCCAAGCAGGAGATGTTTTGGCCATGCGAGATATGCTTGAGACATATGTTGCAAATAGCAGTGGTGCCATCTGATGCACTCGTCTCAGAAAAGGCCCACACCAAAGAACTTTTGGAATAACGCGCAGAGACAGCAGCACCCTGCACATGCGGAGCTCTGCGGAGTGATGCAGTCAGTGTGCTGCCCTTAGGCTGGCCCCTGGAGGGCATCCTGCCTCGTTGGTGATGTGCCTCCTCCTCCTTCTCCTCCTCTCTCCTATCAGGCACCCACATGGAGTCAGTGAACTCATCATCTGCTCCCTCCTCATCACTGGAGCAAACCTGGCAATATGCTGCAGCAGGGGGAACATGACTGCCAGATTGCTGTCCCTCTTGGGCACCCCCTCTGTCTAGGCTGACGTTACTGCCTTCATCTAGCTGAGTAACATCATCGGAGCCTTCAAAACGCTTCGCATCCTCCAACAGCATGTACCCAACACTGTGGTCAAACTCCTCAGGAGGACATGGTGGGGCTAGGGAAGGAGTCACTGATGCCATTGAGCCGAGGGAAGAGGCCACATTGGCAGCTGCTTTGCCAGACAAAGTACCCTGAGCCTGGGTGAGAGAGGATGAGGAGGATGAGGACAGCTTGGTCACCCACTCAACCAAGTCTTCTGCATGTTGCGGCTCAACACGGCCAGCTGTCGAAAAAAAGGCCAAGCGTGTCCCACGGCCACGTGCTGATGAGGATGCACCGTGTCCACGACCAGCACTGTTGCCTCTAGACACAGAGCCTGCTTGCCCTCTTTTATTGGCTTGTGACTGTCTGCCTCTCCTTGTTGGCCTGCCTGTAGTATTATTAGTATGATAACACCTGCACTTGTCTTCAGGTAGCTTTACTGTAGGTGCAACTGTGCAGGGTACACAGTACAGTAACTGGAAATATGTCAAGAGCCTACACAAGCACCTGGCTGCAGGTAGCTATACTGTAGGTGCAACTGTGCGGGGTACACAGTACAGTAACTGGAAATACGTCAAGAGCCTACACAAGCACCTGGCTGCAGGTAGCTATACTGTAGGTGCAACTGGGCGGGGTACACAGTACAGTAACTGGAAATACTTCAAAGAGCCTACACAAGCACCTGGCTTCAGGTAGCTATACTGTAGGTGAGACTGTGCGGGGTACACAGTACAGTAACTGGAAATACTTCAAAGAGCCTACACAAGCACCTGGCTGCAGGTAGCTATACTGAAGGTGAGACTGTGCAGGGTACACAGTACAGTAAATAGGAATACTTCAAGAGCCTACACAAGCACCTGGCTGCAGGTAGCTATACTGTAGGTGCAACTGTGCGGGGTACACAGTACAGTAACTGGAAATACGTCAAAAGCCTACACAAGCACCTGGCTGCAGGTATCTATACTGTAGGTGAGACTGTGCAGGGTACACAGTACAGTAACTGGCAATACTTCAAAGAGCCTACACAAGCACCTGGCTGCAGGTAGCTATACTGTAGGTGCAGGGTACACAGTACAATAACTGGAAATACTGTAAAAACACCTGCCTGCCTGTCACTATATTAGGAAGAGAAGAACAGGATCTAGCTAACCTGAATACAGTATATATATATATATATATATATATATATATATATATATATATATATATATATATATATATATATATATATATATATATATATATATATATATACACACACAACACCTGGGATGCATATATATACACAATACACTGTAACTGCAGCTAACTGACTCGACCTGCCTACTCTATATAACTTAAATCAAGTTACACTGTCTCTCTCTCTCTCTATCTCTGTCTCAACGCCGGAACACACTACATAGGGCCGATGTGTAGGCGGCCTTATATAGTGTGGGGCGTGCACTAAACCCGCTGAGCCATAATTGGCCTAAGCCTCCTTGGCTTTGGCCAATTACGGCTCTCTGTACACACTGCGCTGTGATTGGCCAAGCATGTGGGTCATAGTGCATGCTTGGCCAATCATCAGCTAGCAATGCACTGCAATACCGCAGTGAATTATGGGCCGTGACGCGCCACTCGAATTTGGCGCGAACAGCCCATATCATTCGTAATTCGGTGAACGACTGAACACACGATGTTCGAGTCGAACATGGGTTCGACTCAAACACGAAGCTCATCCGTAGTTTTGAACGCTACCATACACTAGTGGAGTTTTAGCGTAGGGTACAGCATTGCATAAACTAGGCACACTTTCACAGGCTCTCCCAAGATGCCATTGCATTTTGAGGGAACCGAACCGTTACAGTTACAAATAAAAGTGTAAAAAAAAAGTAAAAAATAAAAAAAAAAACACAAAAAAAATATAAAATAAAAAAAACAAAAACAATTGTTATTTTATTGTTCTCTCTCTATTCTCTCTCTATTGTTCTGCTCTTTTTTACTGTATTCTATTCTGCAATGTTTTATTGTTATTATGTTTTATCATGTTTGCTTTTCAGGTATGTCATTTTTTTATACTTTACTGTTTACTGTGTTTTCTTGTTAACCATTTTTTTGTTTTCAGGTACGCCATTCAGCTGCAGCGCGGATTTATTTATCTTGACAGCAACAGCGTTTGCTCCCACAATACATAAAGCCGTGATTCCAGCGCTGTCCGAGGTGATTTCACCACCACAGTTAAAAAAAAGAGCATATATGCCGAAGCATGGGGGCAGCAGGGGTGGAGGAGAGATTTGCTCCTAACTTTTGGGGCGGATGCCCCCATGCTTCAGCATCTATATATTTTAGGAACAGGTTGCGTTAAAAAATGTTTTATTTTTTACTATTTTCTTTTGTATTTGCTTTGCAGGTATGGTAAGTCTTACTGTTATACTGTAATGTTACTTTGTTTTATTGTTAACCATCATTTGCTTAGCAGGTATGCCATTCGGCTGCAGCGCGGATTTATTTATCTTGACAGCAACAGCGTTTGCTCCCACGATACATAAAGCCGTGACTCCAGCGGTGTAGGAGGTGATTTCACCACCACAGTTAAAATGTATGCCCATCATTAGAAGTGGGTGGATGAAGGGAGGTATTCTAATGGTGGGCATACCCACCGTTCAATCTCTTTTTTTCGTTCAGCCCACAAGCTGCATGAAAAAAAAGATTACAATATATGCCCAAAATGGACCAGCAACGTACTGTTATGTTGCTGGAATGAAAAAGCAATCCTGGCGGCTAATTAGCTTCTAGACTGTTTTGACAAGCAGTGGGAGGGAATATCCCCCCCCCCCACCTGTCTTCCATGGTTTTCTCTGGCTCTCCTGTCCCAACAGGGAACCTGAGAATGCAGCCGGTCATTCCACCAGCTGACCATAAAACTGATCAGAGACCAGAATGGCTCCAAACATCTCTATGGCCTAAGAAACCGGAAGCCACAAGCATTTCATGACTTAGATTTCACCGGATATAATCAGCGCCATTGGGAAATTGGGAAAGCATTTTATCACAGCAATCTTGGTGTGGTCAGATGCTTTGAGGGCAGAGGAGAGATCTAGGGTCTAATAGACCCCAATTTTTTCAAAAAAGGGTACCTGTCACTACCTATTGCTATCATAGGGGATATTTACATTCCCTGAGATAACACTAAAAATGATTTTAAAAAAATATATAAACGAAAGGAACAGTTAAAAAATAAAATAAAAAAGCAAAATAAATAATAATAAAAAAAAAAAAAAAGCACTCCTGTCTCCCCCTGCTCACGCACAACGGCGAACGCAAGCGTCGGTCTGGCATCATATCTAAACAGCAATTGCACCATGCATGTGAGGTATCACCGCGAAGGTCAGATCGAGGGCAGTAATTTTAGCAGTAGACCTCCTCCGTAAATCTAAAGTGGTAACCTGTAAAGGCGTTTAAAGGCTTTTAAAAATGTATGTAGTTCATCGCCGCTGCACGTTTGTGCGCAATTTTAAAGCATGTCATGTTTGGTATCCATGTACTCGACCTAAGATCATCTTTTTTATTTCATCAAACATTTGGGCAATATAGTGTGTTTTAGTGCATTAAAATTAAAAAAAGTGTGTTTTTTCCAAAAAAATTGCATTTAAAAAATCGCTGCGCAAATACTGTGTGAAAAAAAAATGAAACACCTACCATTTTAATCTGTAGGTCCTTTGCTTTAAAAAAATATATAATGTTTGGGGGTTCAAAGTAATTTTCTTGCAAAAAAAAAATTTTTCTTCATGTAAACAAAAAGTGTCAGAAAGGGCTTTGTCTTCAAGTGGTTAGAAGAGTGGGTGATGTGTGACATAAGCTTCTAAATGTCGTGCATAAAATGCCAGGACAGTTTAAAACCCCCCCAAATGACCCCATTTTGGAAAGTAGACACCCCAAGCTATTTGCTGAGAGACATGTCGAGTCCATGGAATATTTTATATTTTGACACAAGTTGCTGGAAAAAGACAATTTTTTTTTTTTGCACAAAGTTGTCACTAAATTATATATTGCTCAAACATGCCATGGGCATATGTGAAATTAATAAATATATATGGAAGCAGTGCTCACAATATAAATAAGTGCAAAAAAACCTTGTTACAGCTGCTGGATACAAGTGCTATAACTTGATATAGATATACAGGAAAAACAACTGGCAACTGGCACTATGTAAATATGAATGTAGCTACAAGTGGATGATATCACTATATATATGTGACTAGACAAATTGCATTTGGTGAAAAAACAAATAATATATGGTGAAAAATATTATAAATAAAAATGTAGTGTTTCTGTTTGGAAACAGAGACTATGAGCAATCGAAAAAATATATAAATACCTCAACATATAACAATGTGAATAAGCATATTACCAATGTGAATAAATATTGAAATAAGTTCAGGATGGATATAAACGTTCCTTCGGACAAAAACCCAATAAGCAATGATGGCAGACTTCCAGCTCCTCCAAGGGATTGCATACAGTCACCTGAAATGCTGCAGTAGATACAAGAGAATGGGGTGAAGCTTGGGCTGCTATCACTAGGATATAACCTTGGGAGCCGCAGGCATCATATTCCACCCAAAAGACAAAATAGGATATGGTGTAATACTGGGGGGTAAGGGATCAAATGCACATAACAGCGCTACTCACAAAATGAAGATTGCAAACAGGCATTCAGAGTTGGTCCGTGACCGCCGCTATGTTAGCGTGCGCTCCACTGACAGCAGGAAACAGCGTCACTGGTTGCTGACGTGAGCCGGATGTTGCTTTGACGCGTTTCGCCCCTCCTCCAGGGCGTCATCAAAGACATTTGATGGCAAGATGGCAAAAAAAAAAAGTTTGTCATTTTCCCGCAACTTGTGGAAAGATATAAAATATTCCATGGACTCACCATGCCTCTCAGCAAATATCTTGGGGTGTCTACTTTCAAAAATTGGGTCATTTGGCTGGGTTTTGTGCAATCTTGGCATTTTATGGCTTTCAAAACTGTGATAGGTAGTGAGGAGTGAAATCAAAAATTTACGCCCTTAGAAATCCTGAAGGCGGTGCTCGGTTTTCGGGGCCCCGTATGCGGCTAGGCTCCCAAAGAGTCCCACACATGTGGTATCCCTATACTCAGGAGAAGCAGCAGAATGTATTTTAGGGTGCAGTTCCACATATAACCATGGCATGTGTGAGCAATATATCATTTAGTGACAACTTTTTGTAAAAAATGTTTTGTTTTTTTTGTCTTTTTTCAATCACTTGGGACAAAAAAATAAACTATTCAATGGGCTCAACATGCCTCTCAGCAATTTCCTTAGGGTGTCTATTTTCCAAAGTGAGGTCATGGGGGGGGGGGGGTGTTTGTACTGCCCTGACATTTTAGCACCTCAAGAAATGAGATACGCAGTCATAAACTAAAAGCTGCGTAAATTCCCGAAAATGTACCCTAGTTTGTAGATGCTATAACTTTTGCGCAAACCAATAAATTTACGCTTATTGACATTTTTTTTATCAAAGACATGTGGCTGGATACATTTTGGCCTAAATGTATTACTAAAATTGAGTCTATTGGATTTTTCTTATAACAATTATTAGAAAATATCCTTTTTCTCCAAATTTTTGGTCTTTTTCCGTTTATATCGCAAAAAATAAAGATCGCAGAGGCAATCAAATACCATCAAAAGAAAGCTCTATTTGTGGGAAAAAAGGACACAAATTTCGTTTGGGTACAACATTGCATGACTGCGCAATTACCAGTTAAAGCAGCGCAGTGCCAAATTGTAAAAAGTCCTCTGGTCTTTGGCCAGCCAAATGGTCCGGGGCTGAAGTATCACAGAAGAAGTCCAGTTTAATATGACTAAGTACTAACAGCTATACCATGATCTGGATAAATGAGAATCTTCAGATACATCACTTAAGCTTTGGTCAAATGACATTTATTAATCAAGGTTGGTCATGATGTACAGTATGTATTTTCTCAGTCAAACCACCTATTTAAAGTCTGATATAACCCAAGGAGTGTCCTTTGAGATTGGTTTGTTGATTTCTTTGGTGACCATTTACCTTCTCCTCACAGATGGCGGTATTTGTCCTGGACACGGAGGGCTCGCTGGATATCGAGGGTGACCTGGAGACTTGCCTTAAACTTTCTGCACTGTCTATGCTACTCAGCTCACATCTGGTACTGGATTCCAGGATTCTGCCATTTATATTAAATTCTCCAGTAATGTTCTGACTTATTCATAAGTTGATGATGATAATGTGTCAACTTTCATGTATTCTGCAGATTTTTAATGTGAACACATGTCTGAAAACCACAGAACTGGATTATCTGGAGGTAGGTGGTTTATGAGATCCAATGTTCTAATATCATACAAATCGGGTAACGTCAATGGCTAGCTAATAGTCCTCCCTCTATGTGGTTAGCGCCTCATATTTTCCATGTTAGACCAGGTATGTGTCCATACATGCATGCAGCAAAGGCACATTTATCACATCCATATACATTTTGCTCAGTGCACAGATATAATTCCTAAGCAACCTTCTGGTCTGTTGTGGCATTTTGGTGTCCTATTGTTGTGACTATTGCTGTGATTCTCCTTCGTACCCAGGACTGGCTTAGGTGAGGGTTCAATGTGGTACCTTACACAGCCATGACAACGACTTCTTTACATGGGATCTTGATGAAACTTTGACTCCATTGTCTAGAAGAGCCTTCATTATTGGCCAGAATAATCCATCCATCCATATTATATACTAATTGTGTGTAAAAAGGTAAAAAAAACTGTGATAAGGTCATGCAAAGTCAGAAATTAGATCTTTTAGGTCTTTTATGAGTGTAGACCTATTCCAAGACCAACACAAAAGCGTGCATGGTGCAGACTGACAAGTATTTCACTCTGAGGCCACCATTGTTGGACACCACCTGTGTTTTGGAAAGTTCCCTAAAACGATCACCCCTTACCCTCCTCTCCATTTTTGCTGTCTGTGAATCTCACTCTAGGTCTGCTAGAAAACCATATTGACATGTTTATGTTGGTGGACAAGATTGGACTAGGTTAGCCATAGTGAAAGGGACAACATCCTGTTAGGTTGGAGAATGTCATTGATACATCTTGCTTTTTTTTTCTCTTTGGTCTTTCCAGATGTATCTTCATGTGTCCGAACTGACAGCAACATCATTTTCACTGCAATATCTCCAGGTGACCTGAAACAGATTTTCTTATCGATAACTTTTACAAGGGCCTAAACTTTCTCTCCTTTTAATCAAATGAAACCTCTCCATACAGTATGTACCGCAGCTGTTAACTGCTACAGACATAGGACAGGAAAGGGTCATGCGATGGGGAAAGGGTTATGTGATGGGGGAAGAGTCATGTGATGGGGGAGGGTCATGTGATGGGGCAGGAAGGGTCATGTGATGGGGAAAGGGTCATGTGATGGGATGAACAGCTGCCAGTTGTTTCAAGGTTGCATGCAGAGCTATGACAGAAGTGAATATAGTGAGATCTGATCCAAAACTGTATAGAGAGAATTGGGGAGTAGTATTGAATACAGTGTCACTCGCATTTTCCCCAAAATTCAAACATCAATAACAAAAATGGTCAGATTTAAATCTCATGTATATTTTAGTTCAGCTCACTCAACCTTTTCAAGACAGAGGAACCCTTGAAATAATGTTCCAGTCTCAGGGAACCCCTGCTAAAATTACTATATCTACAACTCATGATAGTGTGATGGTCAATGGGACGAATGCCCCATACACTTGTGGTCATTGGGAAGAATTACCCCCTTATAGATAGCAAAAAAGATCCAAGGTGTCAGTGGGAACTTATCAGCAGAAATTGCTCTTTGCTCAAGGAACCCCTAGCAATCCACGGAGGAACCTTTAGGGTTCCATGGAAAATTGGTTGAGAAACAATGTTCTAGGCAATCATGCAGTGTGACCATTTTAACAAAACACAGTCCAGCTTTGAAGAATTGCAGATCATAAAAAAGCTTACTTAGCCAGGGTCTTCAAAGGACTTCTGATGAGTCCCTGTCATAAATTACCAATTTATAAACCTAAGGAGCACACATCTGTGCATCTGGAATATTGACCTACAGCTGAACACTTATACATCTCATTTAATAAAAATATAAATGTTTTATTTCATTGAAAAATGTACACATATACAATTTATAAAAAAAATAAGCAGAGTAATTATATAGAACAATTTATACTGGCCAAAGTATGTATGTACATATAATTGATGAGTATCGCATCCCTACATGTTTCGCCATCAATGTCTTCCTCAGGGAACATACAAATCACAAGTATTCAAGGTGGCTCAAAAGGACCCCCAGAGGGGTGCACACCGAACTAGCTCAGTACCGCAGTGGAGGAGGTACAGGGACCAGGATAAACTCTGCTATGATAAGGTGTGGGTACAGGGACGCCAGAAAATAAGACCAAGTAACAAAGAAATGGAAAAAGTGACACCATCACATGTGAACCATTAAGGTTCGAGTGGTGTGTAACAGTGGTCATCCCTGTTGTCAAGTTGGATGTTAACACTGCAACAAGCTATACAAAAAGATGGCAACCAGCCATCTAGCATTTGCAGTCAGGTGAACATGGAAGGGCAATGCACATCCCAAACAAGCAAACATTTCCCAGCACAATTGCCAGCTAGTCTGCAAACAAACCAAACCAAATTTACCCTGTCCTAACAATTCACGTTAAAAAAGAGAGGATTCCATTGCACTCATTTGCAAATATATGCGGAAGCCGCAGCACCCATGTCAAGACTCCTCTCTATACTGCGGTCCTAAGGCTATAGTTTTGAGAGTCTCGTAGTTGGAGCACATATAGCAGTGGATATATGCTCTGCAACACCCTCTCCAGGTACAAGAAAAGCGCTCATTTTACAATTAAATCTGCTTAGGATACTAAGAGTCATTTATGAGGGCCAGTGACTCTGCAATATCAGATTGGATTACTGCTCTACAAGTGATCCAACTTGATTCTGACACAGACCCAAAGACCAGACGTTTCCACTGTAGAATTTCTCACTTTTAAAACCCTTTTATTTTACTGTTGCTTTTGCTGTTTTGTAATATATTTTCTGTAAATATTTCTACCACTGGTTTTCTTTTTCTTTCAATAAAACAATTGTTTTAAATTGATATAACAAAAAGCACAGCGCTGGATATAAATGCAAAAATACAACAAAGATTGATATTACTATTAAAGCACCAACAACTTTCATATGTGGTAAAATAAAAAAATAAAAATAAACAATAACATGAATGCTTCACTATAGTGATATATATGCGTGAACAATAACATGGATGCTTCACTATAGTGATATATATGCGTGACTATTCCCAGTTTTTTATCCACACATTTAGAAATAGTCCAAAGATGCAAAAATTATGTCAAAACAAATGTCCAAAAAAGCAATTAAATGTGACTTTCTATGAATAATAAATCCGTGACTGTCACCGTGTTGAAATCCCGTCACCTGGTATAGATTGAAGGCTTACCAGATAGCCTCTGATCAGAGGCATAGAGCTAACAGCTTGGGGTTTGCCCTCCACAGCGGCTGGAACTTTAGCTGGGATGATGGATGTAGATCCACAAACGATCGCCACAGGCTTCCAGACAGCGGTACAATCAGGGAAGAGAGCTCTCACCGATATGGAAGTGTTTAAAAGAAAAGAGAAAACTCCAATGGTGTAGAACATTTTATCTCTTGTTTATTAAAAGTCGCCTCACTGGCATCCATAAAAACACTTTTCCTTGCAAGGAACCAATACAGCTTTAAAACGAAACTCCTTGCATGCGCCGTCGGTACGAGCATGTCAATCCTACGGCCGTTTCGTCAGAAATGACATCATCAGGGGCACTCGAAACGGCCGTAGGATTGACACGCTCGTACCGACGGCGCATGCGAGGAGTTTCGTTTTAAAGCTGTATTGGTTCCTTGCAAGGAAAAGTGTTTTTATGGATGCCAGTGAGGCGACTTTTAATAAACAAGAGATAAAATGTTCTACACCATTGGAGTTTTCTCTTTTCTTTTAAACACTTCCATATCGGTGAGAGCTCTCTTCCCTGATTGTACCGCTGTCTGGAAGCCTGTGGCGATCGTTTGTGGATCTACATCCATCATCCCAGCTAAAGTTCCAGCCGCTGTGGAGGGCAAACCCCAAGCTATTAGCTCTATGCCTCTGATCAGAGGCTATCTGGTAAGCCTTCAATCTATACCAGGTGACGGGATTTCAACACGGTGACAGTCACGGATTTATTATTCATAGAAAGTCACATTTAATTGCTTTTTTGGACATTTGTTTTGACATAATTTTTGCATCTTTGGACTATTTCTAAATGTGTGGATAAAAAACTGGGAATAGTCACGCATATATATCACTATAGTGAAGCATCCATGTTATTGTTCACGCATATATATCACTATAGTGAAGCATTCATGTTATTGTTCATTTTTATTTTTTTATTTTACCACATATGAAAGTTGTTGGTGCTTTAATAGTAATATCAATCTTTGTTGTATTTTTGCATTTATATCCAGCGCTGTGCTTTTTGTTATATCTATTTAGTAGTACCCTTATCAAGGTATAGTGCATAGCTGCAGGATTTTCCTTCACGGGTGATATTCACTAAGTTACTGTTTGTACACCTAGCGCAAATTTTTTCTTTAGAAACAATTGTTTTAAATTGTTAAGCTAAATCTCTAAATACTCTAACTAAAATAACAAAAAACAAAAAAAAAAAAAAACGTTGCCTCTCTGGAGAAGTTATTGTATTGTTTTCTTTTACAATTCTTCAGCACTTGGATGTTCTAGTGAGAGACTGGCAGGATCCTGACCGCTGTGGCCGTGAAGCTGCTCGTACCTACCTACAGCATGAGAGTGAGGTATGATGGCAAATGTGAGGAGGGTTTAGAAAATAGTTTTTTTTTTCTACAATTATCACCAGAAGTTTAAAAACATATTGCTTTATTTACTTTATGAAGTTTCTAATATGCTTGAGTTTCAGGCTAAACATCTGTGGACACCTGACCACCATACCTACATTAGGGTCATCACGTAAGTTCAGGTGTATCCAGTGATGGGTACTGTTTTTTTGTTTTTTTTTGTTTTTTTGTTTTTTCAGTGATGGGTACTGTTTTTTGTTTTTTTGTTTTTTTTGTTTCTTTTTGTTTTTTTGTTTTTTCAGTGATGGGTACTGTTAATGCTACAACATACAAAGACATTTTAGCCAATAGTGCTCTTCCAAATTTGGGCAACAATTTGGAGAAGACCCTTTTCTTTTCCAGTGTGACTGTGCCCCTGTGTACAAAGCCAGCCCAATAAAGACACGGTTTGATGAATTTGGTGTGGAGGAACTCAAGTAGCCTGTACAGAGCGCTTACCTCAACCCTACTGAACACCTTTGAGATGAATTATTACCCCAAATGGAAGCCAAGTCTTCTTGTCCAACGTCAGTACCTGATTTCAAGTTAGAACAAATTCCCACAGAAACCCTCCAAAATCTTGTGGAAATCCTTTCCAGAGGAGTGGCCACAATTGAGAATCAAAACCATAATAATGGCCATGTGTTTGGAATAAGATGACAAACAAACTCCTATTGGCATGTTGGGTGTCTACAATCTTTTGGCCATATACTGTATATTAATTATAAATGTAACCCTATTATTGTTACAGAAACTGAGGCTGCGGAAAGGTCCAGAATATCATCGTTTGCTGGACACTCTTAGAAGTCCATCTATCAGCGGCTTCCTGTTGCCCCATCCCGGGAAAAGGTTCCTGAGATCAAGTCGGGGCACACTGGCAGGTAAATTGGACCCCCGATGTACTGTCCCTGTGTAGACAGTTTTTAAAGACAAATTATCTACATTGATTACATAGTCTTTTTTTGCACCATACCATTGCTGCTAAAAAATAAATTGGCTGTGTACAGATAATGAACATTTCCTGCCATGGCAATATGGTCTGTACAGAAGTATTTATAGGAAATGTATTGTTTTGGAGGACATCAACACATATACGGTCTATAAAAGATCTTTTTTATTACAATTGAAAAAAAAACATACATAAATAAAAGAAGTTGTGCCACAATAGAGCACTAGGGGCGCTCTCTATTAAATGATTAATAATGCAGTGATGCCAAAAGGCTGATACTTAAAACATAACATGCATACAAATCTTCTTGACATGTTTTGCGGAAATGTCTACTTCTTCAGGAGTATTAGAGGGCAAACAAATGTATCTATAAAGAGATAATAACAATTCTAACAGGGACAAATAAGTATAATGCAAAGATAATATATGAGAAAAAAGAAACAGTTTTCCTGGCGCAAGGTCAATTGCTGAATGAGCAAGATAATTACAGCCACATAATAAATAGCAAGGAGGTTTTTAGTGAAGTTCATAACAATAAAGGCGGCAGCTGTCCCCAGAGTATAGCCAGCTCTGTATTAAAGACAAGAAGGGAGAGAAAGGGCCACCTAAGTGTAGAGGTTAAAAATTAATTTACTCCACAAGGACAAAAAACACTTACAAGATGTACACTGGTTACAGGCTCAGCAAGGCAGAGGGGGAGGGGTTCCCCCGGTCCGTCCTTTGGATATCGAGCCATCCACATGGATGTAGAGATCAGGTGCAGGTCCTCTGGGTGTCCTGTGGAACGTGGGCGGAAATGACATCACCGGATGGACCAGATGGTCCCCGGCCATCTCTATGACCTTCGGAGGCCGGGCGCGACGTTATGACGTCACTTCTGGCCTCGGCAGATGTAAACACTGCTGTGTTTTTAGCTGGAAAGGCTAACATGTGTTTGTGTTTTTGTTTTTGTTTTTTATTTTGCTTTTTTATCACAGGCTTTCCAGCCTAGAGGAGAGATGTGGGGACTAATACACCCCAGATCTCTCTGTAAAGAGGACCTGTCATGCCCTATTCCTAGGACTAAAAGTGATAAAAAAAATATAAAGAATTAAAAGGGAAAGTGTAAAAATAAAATAAACAATTAAAAAAAAAATGTAAAGCACCCCCGTTCCCACGTGCTCACACACAGAAACATATATGTATGATGCGCCTGCATCTGTAAATGGTGTTCAAACCACACATGTGAGGTATCGCTGCGAACGTTAGAGCAAGAGCAATATTTCTAGCCTAAGACCTTCTATGTAACTCTAAACAGGTAACCTGTAAAAAAATTTAAAGCATCGCCTATGGAGGTTTTTAAGTACCAAAGTTTGGCGCCATTACACAATTGTGCGCAATTTTAAAGCGTGACATGTTGGGTGTCTATTTACTTGCCATACCATCATCTATACAAAAAATGTATACAAAAAATTTGGCTAACTTTAGTGTTTTTTTTTTTTTTTTAATTCAAGAAACAATTTTTTTTTTTTTACGCGTTTGAAATATTGCTGCACGAATACTGTGTGACATAAAAAGTTGCAACGACCACCATTTTAATTCCTTAGGGTCTCTGCTAAAAAACCCATATATAATGTTTGGGGGTTCTGGGTAATTTTCTAGCGAAAAAATGATGATTTTTTCATGCCTGTGGGCTCCAACCAGCTAAACTCTTCCCACTCCACCTCTTATATTGTACACGCAATGGCTCCACTTGTGGCATTTCTTCATTGGGACTTTAGAGCCTTAAACAAAATCTTCTGCTGACATTGTGTGTCTTTCCATCCAATCACAGTCCTTCTCTATTCACAGACATGGATGAAGATTTCAAAGATCACCTCACAAAATACATCTCCGATCTTGCGGCAGGAGTCTGGCTCCACCACAAAACTGATATCAATGGAGAGAAGATCACCTGCGGCCATGTGGGAGGAGTACTGAAGGTCAGTCCATCCCAAAGACAACTGGTCCTACTATTGGAACATAGAAAACCAGTGTAACGATCCATAGCAATCAGTATTACTGATGTCATACCGCTGCAAGATAGAATCTGACTGGTTGCTAAGCAGAACTATACAAGTTTGAATCTTGCAGCTTCTACTACAGCTAATGTGTGGGCTCTAGAGAGGATAAAGTATCCAAAATTCTCTAGCTCACTCACCTAAACCCAATCACTATGGAATGTGTCAAGGCAGATGTTGATTGTCCAAGAACATAATGATATTTTGTAAAACCACCTGATTTTTATGTTCATCCTCAAATCCCATAGTACCACGAAGTCTGGGACGTATGCTAAAGCCCAACTCAAAAAAATGTAAATCGTGCATTGTGCTTCAATTACCTTACTCCTCTTGATTCCAAACTCCTCCTCTTAATGGGTAGGCAACCTCGGCACTCCAACTGTGGGGAAACTACAAATCCCATCATGCCTCTGCCTCTAGGAGCAATGCCTGTGATTGTTGGGGTATTTGCAATGTCCCATGGGACTTGTAGTTTCACCACAGCTGGAGGGCCGAGGTTGCCTACCCCTGTCTTAAAGAGGAAGTAAACTCTCACACTCTGATGCTGCTTTTCATTTAGTCCATTATAATAAGTAATTATCAAACTATAGCCACTGTAATCCAGCCGAAATCGCATATTACTTACTGTTTAAAGAAAACTTAAAAAACTTGTTTCCAGGGGTAAGGCAGCACCATCTTAAGTATTGTTTTCTGAGTCCACAGTAGAGTGTATTTCCGCCCTTACTTTGAGCACTTCCTGTACTGTTAACTTAACTTAACTTAACAAGCCTCCTTCTCAATCCAACGTTTCTATGGCAACCCTGCTTCATTGCTCATAGCAGACTTGTTTTATTTCATAGTATTTACTTGTGCCGATTATCTAGTGTATGCCTATGTCATTCTTATCAGCTTCAGCTGATAAGTCTGCAGTAATGCTGTCCAATGCCCAAGTTTACACTCCATGCAATGTCACATGGTCACATGGGGTGTAGTAGGAAGCTCTGAGTGATTATGCAGTCTCGTGGGATGTCAGTGTTGTGCCGTAGGAAGATCTGATAATAGACAGACAAGTACACAGAGTGTGCCGTAAATCAGGGGAGATCTGGGCATGCTCAGTGAAGTCATTCTAAAGAACAAAAAGGATTACAACAATACTACTACAACAGTACTAAGCAAGTAAGGAGATATCTACAAGCAGTGTTCATTAGGGTTTTTTATGCTGATTTACATGGGACAAAGTTGTCGGGGAGAGTTTACAACCACTTTAAGCCACACTGCAGTGTAATGAATCATGGTGTCCTCAATGAGCCAAACTAATTTCCTACCTTGGGGAGCAGACATTGATTCCTGCCTGTTATCTTCTTGGTAACCAGTCCCCTTTCTGTCCCCCCTGATTTCTCCTGGTTTCTATAAGGGAGGACCCGGTTGCTGGAAGCATCCTCTCCACCAATAAAAGGGTTTCCACATGCAGGCAGTGATGTGGAAATCCAAACAAGGACCCCAAGAAGAAAACAGAAGAAGGGAGAAGGATAGGGGTGGTGGTGTTACATGCCTGTGGCTTCAGGTAAGTAAAATAGGCATTTGGATCTATTTTTTTTTTTTATATATATGACAACCATCAGAAGGGTGGGGGGTTGTTACTAACATCCGTTGAGTTTTTAACTGTTCTCATTATACTGTATTATTAATAGTGTCTTTCATAAGCCAACCCGAGAGGAATATATAAAATCCCATTGGTTTGAGGTTTTAAAGTGGTCCCCCCCCCCCCAAAAAAAAAATCTTTCTTCCAGCTGTCTTTAAAAAGAACTTTCGCACATTATTTAAGCTGGTCTGGCAATGTTCCAGGAAGATCCTCTTCTTCTGAATACAGGGAAAGGGGGTCAATCTTCCAGGGACTAAGCAACGCCTATGTAATGGCGCATGAGGGCCGCTCAGCCTTGGTGGAGTATTGTGAGCTCAGCCTGTGTAATGAAACGCCACCTGGTGGCAGCATGTAAACCACAGGCTGGGCTTGCAGTAAATGGGTGTCGTTCTCCCCTGAAGAGGACTACCAGTGCTGGACCAAGGAAGAAGCAATATAGAGAGGTTGAAACTTGGCATTATTTTACTTTTTTTTTTTTTTTTTTTACTTTTTTTTTTTTATATATGG
The DNA here is from genome assembly GCA_037952925.1 of Lithobates clamitans. Lineage (NCBI taxonomy): Eukaryota > Metazoa > Chordata > Amphibia > Anura > Ranidae > Lithobates > Lithobates clamitans. The sequence continues at coordinate 179,756 of JBBGZY010002372.1, read as the reverse complement.
AGTGAAAAATGGGCTCATAAATAGAAATATAAAATAAAGTTCCAGTTTGCGTTCAGACAATAACACACAATCTTATTTTATAGAAATTTGTCATCATGCTAAAGAGGAGACAGTACAACTTTACTTCACCCTTGCAGGTATTTATTATATTATATTGGGAATTTTTATATAATGGACACTCCTTCCTGATGGCCTATATGTAAAATATTTGTTTTATTATTTTATCTTATAATGATTAGTGATATGATATTGGCTAATGATTTTTGTGAGAAGACGCCCGGGGGGGGGGGCACACATACATGCTTTGAAAGATGGATGGATGCAGTAGTTATACTCTTCTGATCTGAACACACAATTACTTCAACAATGCAATGAGGTGCTCCTGCCCACTTGATTCCCCGTTGGGGGGGGCCGTTAAACATGTGACCACTTGTAAGCCTCACAGATCGGGGTCGTCCCCTTGGGTTAAGGGCGTGGACAGGCTCTCAGTGGGACTGGGATCGTACTTGAGAGGATTATCTGTTTTTTTAAAGAAGTCTCTGTCTGGTTAAACGAGCCTTCCTGGCGGAAAGGAAATTTAAGGACCCCCTGAAGAAGACCATAACCTTTGAGGTCGAAATGCATTGGGGCATTTCCATACATCGGATAGTGCAATTTCAAGTGTAACAATGTATCACTCTTGATGTATAACCTTTCCTAGCCTAATTTGTCTCGCCTTGTAAATACCAGAGCTCATATTTTAATACATTTTTTTATATATGTTTTGTGTCTAACCATCCTTTGAAATAATAAAAAATCTGTGATTTTTTTTTACAAAATATTTGACTCCTATTTGCTGCTAAAACACCCCGTGGGGAAATTTCCACTTTTTTCTCTTCAATGATTTTTGTGTTTTTTTTTTTTTTAATTGCTTTTCTGGAGTTCCACTTTAACCACTTTACAACCGGCCCGAATGACGGCAGCAGGGCGGTTGCTTAACTCTGGGATCACGTCATATGACGTCTTCCCAGAGTTCCCCTCTCGGGCGCCCCCTGGGGCGCGCACCTGAACAGAGGACCCAGAGGACCCGGCGCATCACGGATCCCGGTAAATGGCCACTGGTCAAATGACGGAGCGATCACATGTAAACAAACCGGCGTCATCTCATGACACCGGTCCCTCTTCCCCCTCCTGTGTACCGATCGGTATACTGTGAGTGGAGAGGGGGATGGATGGATGGCAGTAGCGCTGTGGGCTGCATCTGTAGTGCCCACAGGGCTAACCAGTGACATCCAGCCATCCATCCATCCATGCTCAGCCATCCCTAATGCTCTGCAATACTCTGCAACGCCCCAGAATAATGTGCAATACTCTGCAATGCCCCACAATACTCTGCAATATCCCACAATACTCTGCAATACTCCACAATACTCTGCAATACTCCACAATACTCTGCAATACTCCACAATACTCTGCAATACTCTGCAATACTCCACAATACTCTGCAATACTCCACAATACTCTGCAATACCCCGCAATACTCTGCAATACTCCACAATACTCTGCAATACTCCACAATACTCTGCAATACTCTGCAATACTCCACAATACTCTGCAACACTCCACAATACTCTGCAATACCCCGCAATACTCTGCAATACCCCGCAATACTCTGCAATACCCCGCAATACTCTGCAATACCCCACAATACTCTGCAATACCCCACAATACTCTGCAATATCCCACAATACTCTGCAATACTCCACAATACTCTGCAATACCCCACAATACTCTGCAATACCACGCAACACTGTGCAATACTCTGCAATACCCCGCCATACCCAGCCATACCTAGTCATATTCGCCGATACCCTGCCATGCTCAGCCATACTCGGCAATACCCTGCCATACTCTGCAATACCCCGCAATACTCTGCCATACCCAGCCATGCCCTACCATACCCAGCCATACTCTGCAATATCCCGCAATACTCTGCCATACCCAGCCATACTCTGCAATACTCGGCGATACCCAGCCATACCCAGTCATACTCTGCCATACCCTGCCATGCTCAGCCATACTCTGCCATGCTCAGCCTTACTCGGCTGTTCTCAGCCTCTGTATGTGGCCAGGCTGTGGAAGTCTCACACATGTGGTATCGTCGTACTCAGGAGGTATAGGAGAATCTATTTTGGGGTGTCATTTTTGGTATGTACATGCTATGTGTTAGAAATATTGTATAAATGGACAACTTTGTGTTAAAAAAAAAAATGCGTTTTAACCACTTCCCGCTCACCGGCTGTCATACGACGTCCTTGACTTTGTGCGGGGATATCTGAATGATGGGTGCAGCTACAGGCATCATTCAGATATCAGCTTTTTCAGCTTTTTTTACGGGAGGCAAGAGGGGACGTCCCCCCCTCCCGCCGCCCTCCGGTGCTTCTACCGACTCACCGCTACGATCAAAGCCAGGATCTTTTTTTTTATTTTTTTATTTCAGGCTTCCCAGCCTAGAGGTGAGATGTGGGGTCTTATTGACCCCATATCTCACTGTAAAGAGGACCTGTCATGCCATATTCCTATTACAAGGGATGTTTACATTCCCTGTAATAGGAATAAAAGAGGTCAAAAAAAATTTTTTGGGGAAAAAAGCATCAAACTAAAATAAATAAAGTAAAATGAACAATAAAAAAAAAAAATTTTTTTAAAGCACCCCTGTCCCTGTGTGCTCGCATGCAGAAGCGAACGCATACGTAAGTCGCGCCCACATATGAAAACGGTGTTCAAACCACACATGTGAGGTATCGGTGCGATCGGTAGAGCGAGAGCAATAATTTTGGCCCTAGACCTCCTCTGTAACTCCAAACATGCAACCAGTAAAATTTTTTAAAGCGTCGCCTATGGGGATTTTTGAGTAGCAAAGTTTGACGCCATTCCACAAGCGTGTGCAATTTTGAAAGGTGACATGTTGGGTATCTATTTACTCGGCGTAACTTCATCTTTCATGTTATGGAAAAACATTGGGCTAACTTTACTGTTTTACTTTACTCTTTAAAGCACAAAACTGTTTTTTTCCCAAAAAAAACGCGTTCAAAAATTTGCTGCGCAAATACCATGCTAGATAAAAAGTTGCAATGACCGCCATTGTATTCTCTAGGGTCTTTGCTAAAAAAAACATATATAATGTTTTAGGGTTCTATTTCATTTTCTAGCTAATAAATGATGATTTTTACATGTAGGAGAGAAATGTCAGAATTGGCCTTGGTGCTCCAGAATGCCTGAAGGTGCTCCGTGCATGTTGGGCCTCTGTATGTGGCCACGCTGTGTAAAAGTCTCACAGGTGTGGTATCGCCATACTCGGGAGTAATAGCAGAATGTGTTTTGGGGTGTAATTTGTGGTATGCATATGCTGTGTGTGAGAAATAACCTGCTAATATGACAATTTTGTGAAAAAAAAAAAAAAGTAAAAAAAAAACAAACTTGATTTTGCAAAGAATTGTGGGAAAAAATGACAACTTCAAAAAACTCACCACACATCTTTCTAAATACCTTGGAATATCTTCTTTCCAAAAAGGGGTCATTTGGGGGGTATTTGTACTTTTCTGGCATGTTAGGGTCTCAAGAAATTAGATAGGCCGTCAGTACTTCAGGTGTGATCAATTTTCAGATATTGGCACCATAGGTTTTGGACTCTAAAACTTTCACAAAGACCAAATAATATCCACCAATTTGGGTTATTTTTACCAAAGATATGTAGCAGTATAAATTTTGGCCAAAATATATGAAGAAAAATTACTAATTTGCAAAATTTTATAACAGAAACTAAGAAAAATGAATTTTTTTACAGATTTTTCAGTCTTTTTTCTTTTATTGCGCAAAAAATAAAGAACCCAGCGGTGATTAAATACCACCAAAAGAAAGCTCTATTTGTGTGAAAAAAAGGACAAAAACTTCATATAGATACAGTGTTGCATGACTGAGTAATTGTCATTCAAAATGTGAGAGCACCAAAAGCTGAAAAATTGGTCTGGTTATTAAGGGGGTTTAGGCGCCCAGTGGTCAAGTGGTTAATCAGACCCATTGGAGTATATTTATAAACGCTTTCTGTGTAGAAACCAATCAACTTCCAGGTTATTGCCAAAGCTTAATTGAACAAGCTGAGGTTAGATGCTGATTGGTTTCTTTGCAGAAGTGAGGCTGATTTCGCACTCTCCAGCTTTAGTAAATTAACCGCATCATCTCCAATTCTCTCAACAGATGCTTTATTCACTTGAAAACCGGAAACACATGAATACTGTCTTACAAAGATTTGAGGAATTCTTGGAGCAGCAGGTAATACTGAGACTCCTCATTACAGGATACTCCGATATGTCTTTTTGTATATGAAATGTCAACATTTATATGGAGAAAATGAACACATCTGAGCTGCATTTCTCTGTACTGAATTCAAAATCTAATAAAAAAAAAATAATAATAATTGATCGTGAAAGGTAAAGTTTATGTGAACTAAAATTAAATGTTAAAATTTTACATTACGGTATTTAAAAAAAATTGTTTTAAAACGTCTTTTTTTTTTTTTTCTTTTATGGAAATGCACGCTATCCTAATGACCTGTAATTGCTTGTAAAATCCTAACTAAATTAAAAAGCAATGCATAGTAAAAGATAAAGTAGTAGAAAATTTCCCCTATTTAATTAATTTTAAAAAATTGTTTTAAAATTTTTTTTTTTATTTATTTTTTTTTTTATTCTGCAGCCTTTGTTAAAATAAGGTTCTTTAGACACTTCCTCTAGGTAGTGTTTTTAGAAATATTGGCTATATATCATAGTAATTAATAATTGCCTGTAAAATCATTACTGAATTAAAAAGTAATTGATTGTAAAAGATAAAGTAGATGTAAATCCAATCACTAAATTTTAATATACCTTTTAATATGTCAAATTCATTTAAAAAATTGTTTTAAAAAGTGTAAAATTTGCAGCCTTGTTTAGATATTTCCTGTAAGAGGGTGACAACTCTGAATTGTGCTTCTGAGTTGTCGCCATGTCACATGCTCCTCTGGAGACCACAAGCTGCTATACCTACACACATTGCTCAGGCATGGTTTATTGTTGCCATTGGCTGCAGTTCAGAAGAGGAGAGAGATATGGCTTTTTGGTAAGCCGAGCTTGATGCAGTTGTATACGGATTGCTTCCTTAAATGATATTAAAGTGGTGCCTTTTTTTATTAAATATAACAACCATGTTATACTTGCATCCTCTGTTTAGTGGTTTTGCACAGAGCAGCCCCGATCCTCCTCTTCTCGGGTCCCTCGACTGTGTTCCTGGCCCCTCCCTCCTGCCGAGTGCCCCCTACAGCAAGCAGCTTGCTATGGAGGCAGCCGAGCTGCTGCTGTATGTGTCCATTCAGACACAAAGCCCGCTTGGTCCCGCCCCGTCTATCTTCGTCTATCTCCTTATTGGCTCACTGACTTGACAGCAGTGGGAGACAAGGGCGTCCCGCTGCTGCCAATGAGGAGGGTGAGTCCCGGACAGCCAAGACTCTTGGGCAACATCACTGGGTAAGTATTAGGGGGGGCTGCTGCACACAGAAGGTTTTTTTTTTTTTTTAATGCAAACAAAGCATTAAGATTGAAAACCTTCTGACTTTAGAACCACTTTACGAGTTATTTTAGTAGTACAAAAGGGTAGGAAGAAGCAAAAGAGAAAGCGGAACAGATACAAAGGGGAAGAGTTTTAGAAGGGGATTGTGCTCAAACAAGGTTGGCATTTACAACTTTCCCCTATGGAGATCCAGTGACTTGACTGATGGAGCCACTAAATGTTGTTATAATATCACTTATTTCTCCAAAGCTGGTCAAAAATATGTAATATTTTTCTATCTATCCTAAGAGACTGCTAGAAATGTACTTTTGAAGCTCATGTTGTACATGTGTATTGTCTTGTTGTGTACCTGTGTATTGTCTTGTGTACCTGTGTATTGTCTTGTGTACCTGTGTATTGTCTTGAGTATTAGTGCCAGGAAGCTAGCTGTTAGGTAATTTGGACAGGGTATAATCCCCAATCCTCACTAAATTTATTAGGTACGATGCCCGGCGGGTGTGGAGAGGCCTCTCTGTCCTTCTAAGAATTGAGTCCCCTATCACCAGAATCTGTCTTTCCTTTCCCTTCGCTGCCTCCCCATTCTCACTGGAGGAGTTCTTCCCCCGGCAGCTAGGAGAGTCCCTCAGCTCCAGTAGTGCTGGTCGCTGACTGGTTTCACCAATGTCACTCAATGGAGCGTACTTATTGGGATGCTCCAGTCCTGGATCGGCCTCCCTGGCACTTCCCCCTCTACCCTTCCTGACTGTCACCCATCTACTCTTTGCTAGTGCCTGCACCTCTTTGTCTCCACCCACCTCTGTGCTGGCCCCTGCTGGAACCTGCCGTGTACGTTCCTGGCTCTCCTTTAGTATAGAGGGACTTCTCAGTGCGGACAGTTGCTTCCCCAGATTCAGAACCTGGGCTTCCAGGGAAACAATGTGCTTACATTTTGTACAGAAGTATTCGCCCTCGATCGGATGATCAAGGAACGCATACATGCAGCAAGATGTACAAAGAGACTCTTTATACATCTTGCTGCATGTATGCGTTCCATGATCCCCCCCCCGCCCGCAGACCCCCGCCCGCAGACCCCCACAACCACCGGCCAGGGTTGTGGGGATGAGGCCCTTGTCTTCATCAACATGGGGACAAGGTGTTTTGGGGGGCTACCCCAAAGCACCCTCCCAATGTTGAGGGCATGTGGCCTGGTACGGTTCAGGAGGGGGGGGGGCGCACTCTCGTCCCCCCCTCTTTTCCTGCGGCCTGCCTGGTTGCGTGCTCGGATAAGGGTCTGGTATGGATATTTGGGGGGACCCCACGCCGTTTTTTTTTTTTTTTTGGCGCGGGGTTCCCCTTAAAATCCATACCAGACCTGAAGGGTCTGGTATGGAATTTAGGGGGAACCCCACGTCAATTTTTTTTTTAAATTTTGGCTGGGGTTCCCCTTAATATCCATACCAGACCTGAAGGGCCTTGTATGGAATTTAGGGGGACCCCCACATCATTTTTTTTTTTTTTTTTTTTGGTTCGGGGTTGCCCTGTGGGGAATTCCCATGCCGTTTTTATCAATGAACTTCTATGTGTATTGTCGGCAATGCAATAGCCGCGGGTAGTTTTAAATGAGTTTTTTGCTTCCAAATGTCATTTTGCTGTCAGACTGTTCTAAACACAGGAAACATGCACCCCTTTACAGGCATACTATAGACACCCCCCAGGTACGAAATTTAAAGGGATATTACACTTTTATTGTTTGACTTTAAGCATTAATAAAATCACTGCTCCTGAAAAAACGTCCGTTTTTAAAACTTTTTTTTTGCATTGATCCATGTCCCCTGGGGCAGGACCCGGGTCCCCAAACACATTTTATGACAATAACTTGCATATAAGCCTTTAAAATTAGCACTTTTGATTTCTCCCATAGACTTTTAAAGGGTGTTCCGCGGCATTCGAATTTGCCGCGAACACCCCAAATTGTTCGCTGTTCGGCGAACTTGCGAACAGCCAATGTTCGAGTAGAACATGAGTTCGACTCGAACTCGAAGCTCATCCCTACTGGTGACCCTACAATAGAAATGAAACTTTTTCGCAGAAGAGAGTTTAATAAGACTCGCAGCCACTCATTAAAATTAGAAGAAAAGAGGTTTAACCTTAAACTACGTAGAGGGTTCTTTACTGTAAGAGCAGCAAGGATGTGGAATTCCCTTCCACAGGCGGTGGTCTCAGCGGGGAGCATTGATAGCTTCAAGAAACTATTAGATAAGCACCTGAATGACCGCAACATACAGGGATATATAATGTAATACTGACACATAATCACACACATAGGTTGGACTTGATGGACTTGTGTCTTTTTTCAACCTCACCTACTATATATGTTAATTATCTCCTTCAGAGAATATTTTAAAAAATTGCCCAGATATTTAACCAAACTTGCACGTTCCGATATAGAATTTCTATGGTTTAATGTAGGTGGTGTGGTATGTAGCACCAGATGTTCTAGTTTCACACTAACCTGGGCAAGTCCAACATTTTTATTTTTTACTGTTCTTTTTATCCTACAGCTCCCTGCCAATGCTTCTCCATTTAAGGTCCTTGGGGTAAGGACATCTCAGATGAGGACCAGGGTCAGAGAGCAGGCTGATGTTTTTCTAAATGAGTATGAGGATGTCCTGAGAGGGGATAATGCTGCGGAGAAGGAGATGCTCATGGAAGAGATGAAATCTCTGTTGAAAGAAAAAGAAGAATGTTTCTGCGCTAAATATTCAAAGCGCTTCACCAGGAGCGCAGTAGGTATTGGCTGTGCAGTAGGAGGCGGAGTCCTTTGCCTGGCCGGTGGGGTTGTAGGGGCAGCCGTGGCTGGGACTGTGCTCGCCGTTGAGGCAGCAGCTTTATTGGGCAGTACAACCGTGGCAGTGGTCACAGGGGCCGTCGGAGGCGGAGTCACCCTCGGAGCTATTGGCACAGGTGTTGGTGCAGGCGTTGGTCGCGTTGTTGGACACGTGGAAAAGAAAAAAGACATAAAAGCTGAGTGCCGTACAGAGACGTCCACAGAGGACACCAAACATCTGGTGGACAAATAAGACTGACACCATTCCTGGAAATATCTCCGGAAGGACTCTGACGTTCTTTTACTTATGAACTGTTTACTATAATGGTGACACATTCTTTAACCAGATATCTTTATATGTGTATTTAACATTTATTAGCTTTACGTTTTTTGGTAATTATTTTTTGATTCATTTAAAATTTGATTTCGTATTTACATTACATTTCTTTCAGAGATAAAAAAAAAAAAATTACAATACATTAGAGAAACCAGATACAGGACCTGTGCCAACCAGCTTTTGTTTGCATCAGAACTGCTTATTTTCCTCCATACAAATCAAAAGGAGTGCAAAAGCAGTTCAGAGCAGGTTGATGCATCTTAGAAGGTTACCTGTACCTGTTAATGACCCATGAATGACCTCTTAAGCTTCTAAACTCATCTCAAGTGCAAGTGAAATCCACCTGAAGTCAAACTGCCCATCACCACAGGCCCACGTAGGGGACATCTCTAAATAACACCAATGTCTCTCAGGTCCATTGAAGGCAAGCCTTGTTCTGCAACTTTATTTTTCCAATAAACTAAGAGTTCCCAATCTTTTCTGTTCGATTTGTGTCTTTCTAAAATTATATGTATGGTTTTTTATTTCAATTGTTTTTAATAAGTTTTAAGAATACAGATACAAAGATTAGTGTGGCACCCTCTACTTTAGGTAGGTGCTAGAAGTAGGATTTTTTTTGAGTGTAGGTAAATTTACCACTTAAGCCCGAGAGCATTTGCCTGGCCAAAGACCAGCGCACTTTTTGCGATTGGGCACTGTGTCGCTTTAACTGACAATTGCGCGGTCGTGCGACATGGCTCTCTAGCAAAATTGACGTCCTTTATTGCCCACAAATAGAGCTTTTTTTTGGTGGTATTTGATCACCTCTGTGGTTTTTATTTTTTGCTCTATAAACCAAAAAAGAGCGACAATTTTGAAAAAAAAGCAACATTTTTTTACTTTTTACTAATATAAATATCCCCAAAAAATATAAAAAAAATATATTTTTTTCCCCTCGGTTTAGGCCGATACGTATTCTTCTACATATTTTTGGTAAAATAAATCGCAATAAGCGTTTATTGATTGGTTTGCGCAAAAGTTATAGCGTCTACATAATAGGAGATAGTTTTATGGCATTTTTATTAATATTTCTTTTTTACTAGTAATGGCGGTGATCAGCAATTTTTATTGTGACTGCGACATTATGGCGGACAGATCGGACACTTTTGGCGCTATTTTGGGACCATTCACATTTATACAGCGATCGGTGCGATTCAAAATGCACTGATTACTGTGTAAATGTGACTGGCAGTGAAGGGGTTAACCAAGAGGGGGCGCGGGGGTTAAGTGTGTCCTAGGGATGTGTTCTAACTGTGGGGGGATGGGCTATGTGTGACACGACACTGATTACCGCTCCCGATTACAGGGAGCGGTGATCAGTGTCATGAGGCAGAACGGGGAAATGCTTGTTTACATCAGCATTTCCCCGTTCTTCCTCTCCGTGAGACGATCACAGGTATCCCCTCAGACAGCGAGTCCGCGGGACCCACGATCACACTCACGGAGCTCGCGGCAGGGTCGAGCGCACTCCACCGGTGGCGCGCACACAACCACACACTTTTTTAAAATTTTAATTTAAAGGGACGTACCTTTACGCCCATTTGCCTGTCTGTGCCATTCTGCCGATGTATATGTACATGCGGCGGTCAGCAAGTAGTTAATCAGGCCTAGCTGGAAGTTGTTGATCTGTGTGGGCTGGGAGTGGACTAGAGCAGCAGGTGACTGACAGCATCATCTTTCATTTACCTCTGGCTTCTAGAGGATTCTAGAAGAGAGGAGGGGAAGAGAGGTGGAGCTGTCTGAAGGTGTATCAGGGAGCCCTGACCAGTCCCCAACTAGGATTGGCAGGTGGCAGGCCTCTTTGACATACCCAGGGTCAGCACAGCTGGGGAGGAGTTGTTTGGTGGAAGAAGCTGGAGATGGAGCACTAGGTTGTCGGGGGCCTGTGGGGTTCGGGTGCAAGTCGGAGCCATTCTAAGTAACAAAGAAGGATCTGGACATGAGGCACAGAGAGGGGCTGAGAAAGACAACGGGAACTAGTGTTACCAGGCAAGTGCAGCCAGGAGGGCTGGTGAGTGACAGGCACAGTTGGAAGAGCTGGGGAGGCATGGTGGAGCGGACTGGGAGTGTGCAGTCTGATGGATGTAGAGCCAGCAGGAAAGACTGTGATATCATGGTGGGCAGTGGAGTCGGGTGGCTGCAGTCAGGAGGGCTGGCAGGGCCTGAAGAGGACTGCCTGGGAGCAGTAGTCCACCATAGGACAGCTAGCATTAAAAGACTTTTCTTTCACTATTTGTTGCTACACTAAAGGGGCCCTCGCGGTCCCTGCCTGCAAATGGCAGTTGCTAAGGCCTGACCGGGTCACAGTTGAGCCTACCATGTGCTAGCTGTGCCTGAAACCAAGTATTGTAAAGGAGAGAGGGGAACCGTCTACAAATAAGCGTTCTGCTGGAGGAGGCTGGAGCTCTAGAAGAGCAAATAGAGGTTCCAACTGATCATCTTATTGATTCTTTTATTGATTCTGGGCATCCCATAATTTCTCTTACCCTAACCAAGTTCAGAATCCCTCATTAAAATACAAAACAAACATACGGACTGTTCATTCTCTTTAAGGCAAATGGGAAGTGAATGCCGGGCTGGGAAGAGGTGACAGGTAGGACCACAATATCCAGCAGCCCCTACGGGGGTACCACTACATGAGCAAAGTGAATATTTTTGCTTAACTGGTTCTGGACAAGCCGCCGCAGTTATACTGCGGTAGGTTGGCCCGGTTGCGTGAAGCGTCGTAGCTAAACGTCACGTGCGCGGCCCCCGATGATCGCATTCGCTTCAGAACTGATCAATCTCCAGGCCCATGCCAATGGTATCTGGCCTGGACCTGGTGATCGGTCCTGGCGAATGAAATCCTTCCCCTGCATGTGTAAGTGCAAACACAGCAGGGGAAGTGATGTCATCGCTCCTCGGGGAACACTTTTCTGTTCCAGAGAGAGGAGAGGAGACATCTCACAGTAAATGCACCAACACTACACTGACACCAGTTCAGGTAGGTACACTTGTCACCCCCCCGATCCCCCCCCCCCAGTTAACCCCTTCACCCCCTGTCACTGTGTCACCCAGTGCAGTATTCATATTTTTTTTTGTTATCACTGTACTGGTGTCATTAATGAAAAAAATCAGTGTTAGGGTACTTAGTGGTAGGCCCAGATAGGTCTAGGGACCCCCCCTAATAAAGGTTTAACCCCTTGTTCACCCCCTGTCACCAGTGATCAACCTTTTAGTGTCACGGGTGAGGTTGGTTAGTTCTTTTATTTTTTTATAGTGTCAGGGCACCCGCCGTATATTATCTAAATAAAGGTTTAACCCCTGATCACCCGGCGGTTGAGATCAGTTAGGTTTTAGCGTCGGTTAGGGTCTGCATCACCCCAGGCAGTGTCAGATCAGTGCCAGTAGCGCTAACACCCACGCACGCACCATACACCTCCCTTTGTAGTATAGTGTCTGAACAGATCAATATCTGATCTGATCAGATCTATACTAGCGTCAACATTTCAGGGTTCCCAAAAACGCATTGTGTTAGTGGGATCAGCCCAGATACCTGCTAGCACCTGTGTTTAGCCCCTCCGCCCAGCCCAGCCAATCGATCACTGCCACAAAAACACTAAACACATAACTGCAGCGGTCGCAGAATCAGGCCTGATCCCTGCAAACACTAACAGTCAGGAGCTTTTTTTCCTGTGAGTCTCACTACTGTACCAGTAAATTTAGAGACCAAAATTTCCAATCGAAGGTACAGTAGTAAAGAGGCCTACATGTTTCTGAGCACGACAGATAGTGAAAAGGAAGTCACTCATCTGTCAGATTCAGGCTCAGAATACGAACCTGTAGATGACAGCGGCACCCTAACAGATAGTTGATGAATGAGTTGTGGTCCCTGCCAAGGTCAGGCGTACCAGACCCCAATCTTCTGCTGTCATTGAGGTACAAGAACCGCAAGGGTCTCGTTTGGAGCAGAGAGCCAGTACTACTGCCTCTCATCCTTCTGGTGAACTGGCAAGCACCAGCAGCCTAGTACACCCTGGTCGTGTCAAACCAGCACTGCAGTAACACGTGGTGACGTGGCGAGGCCCATAAGTGCAGTTCAAACTGGTGCGGTGGCAAGCACAAATAGTGTCCTGCAGCCACCAAGAAGAAGACAAACACATGCTTGTTGAGCCCTTCCTGCTGCATTTGCCAATCCTTATTGGGAACCCACCACTTCTGCAGCACCCGTACTTCCCCCATTCACTGGCCAACCCGGCATTCAGGTGGAAACAGTTGATTTTACGTCACTTGATTTTTATTCGCTGTTTTTCACAGAAGATCTCTATAGAACTACTATGGACCAAAGCAATTTGTATGCTGGTCAATTCATCGCCGCTAATCCCCAGTTGACCCTTGCTAGAGATTGGAGATCTATTATGGTCTCCAAATTTAAGGGCCTATCCCTCCTCATGGGCGTAACTAAAAAGAGTGAGTTGCGGTCATATTGCTCCACTGACCCAATTCACCATATGCCCTTGTTCTCTGCTTCCATGACCAGGACACGATACGATCAGATCTTGCGGTTCATGCACTTCAATGATAATGAAATCTGTCGTCCTTGGGGTGACCCTGGATTTGATCGGTTCTACAAAATTCGGTCTAAAGTGTAAACCACTTCAACCAACAGTTTGCAGCCTTGTTTACTCCCCATCAAGTTGTCTGCGTTCACGAGTCCCTGATTAAGTTTTCTGGCCACTTGTCATTCAAACAGTATCTTCCCAGCAAGCATGGGGTCTGTGACAGGGCAACAGGCTATACATATAGTTTTATGGTTTAAGAGGGAAGAGATGGTCACATAGAGCCGGAGAACTACCCAGACTGCATAGGGAGCGCTGGTAAGATTTTGTGGGAATGTGTCACCCTTATTCGGAAAGGGGTACCACTTGTACATTTACGGTCATTACACGAGCGTGCCACTTTTTAGTCACCTTTTTGATTATGGAATTGGCGCATGTGGCACCGTGCAATCTAATTGCCAGGGCTTCCCCCAACGGCTTGTAAAATCCTGACTTAGATGGGGGGAGAGAGCCTGCTTGAAGTGTAATAATTTGTTAGCAGTGAGAAGTAGAGGGATTCACAGAAGATTTTCATTCTGTCCTCCCTTCATACAGATATGACAGTCCAAATTCCTACGGCGACTGGTGTGGTGGAGAAACCCCTCTGTGTCCACGAATACAACCTTAATATGGGAGGGGTGGACCTCAATGACCATTTGTTGGTGCCATACCTAATTGCCTGTAAGGCCAGACGTTGGTACAAAAAAAGTGTCTCTATACTTATTTCAATTGGCTCTGCTGAATGCTTTTGTGCTATACAAAGCTTCAGGATGAACTGGATCCTTCCTAAAATTCCAGAAAGAGATCATCACTAGGGATGAGCCGAACACCCCCCGGTTAGGTTCGCACCAGAACCTGCGAACGGACCGAAAGTTCGCACGAACGTTAGAACCCCATTGACGTCTATGGGACTCGAACGTTCGAAATCAAAAGTGCTCATTTTAAAGGCTAATTTGCATGGTATTGTCCTAAAAAGGGTTTGGGGACCCGGGTCCTACCCCAGGGGACATGTATCAATGCAAAAAAAACTTTTAAAAACGGCCGTTTTTTTCAGGAGCAGTGATTTTAATGATGCTTAAAGTAAAAAAAAAAAAAGTGAAATATTCCTTTAAATATCGTACCTGGGGGGTGTCTATAGTATGCCTGTAAAGTGACGCGTGTTTCCCGTGTTTAGAACAGTCCCTGCACCAAATGTCATTTTTAAAGGAAAAAATCTAATTTAAAACTGCTTGCGGGTTTAATGTAATGTCGGGTCATGGCAATATGGATGAAAATCAGTGAGACAAACGGCATGGGTACCCCCCCCCAGTCCATTACCAGGCCCTTTGGGTCTTGTATGGATATTAAGGGGAACCCCGCACCCAAATTAAAATAAGGAAAGGTGTGGGGCCACCAGGCCCTATATACTCTGAACAGCAGTATACAGGCGGTGCAAACAAGACAGGGACTGTAGGTTTGTTGTTAAGTAGAATCACTTTGTAATTTTGAACGGGTACATTTTTAAAGTGTTTAGCTCCAGCCAAAAAATCTTTTTTAAGCTTTTTGGAAAACATAGGGAAGGGTTATCACCCCTGAGACATTTGTTTTGCTGTCTTTCCTCCTCTTCAGAAGATTTCACCTCACTTTTTGTCCCAATGAAAAATGTTTTTTGAAAATTTGGGTTTTTTTGTGGAACAAGGATTGGAAAGCATCAGTGGAAAGGAGAATTTTTTTCCCCATATTAACTCTTACAGGAGAGAATTTCCCCTCCTAGGGGTAGATTTCATCTCACTTCCTGTTGTCTCCTTCCGTTTGCAAGTAGGAGTCGTTTGTAAGTTAGATGTTTGAAAGTAGGGTCCTGCCCTATATACTCAGCAGAAATTTGGGCCTTAGGTGTTGCTGTGGCCACAACACTGTAAGCCCTCACAGGGCCTTGCTGTGAAATATTAGATCAAGAATTGTAATTACATGCCCCTGTTGAACAGGAGCTGAAAAATTAGGCCTTAGGCACTGGTGCTGGTGCCACAACACTGCAACCCCTTACAGACACTCTAGTTGGAATGCAGGAACGAGCCCTGCTGCAAAGTATTGCATCAAAAATTGTAATTACACGCCCCTGTTAGACAGGAGCAGAAAAATTGGGCCTTGGGCACTGGTGCTGGTGCCACAACACTGCAACCCCTCACAGACATTCTAGTTGGAATGCAGGAACGAGCCCTGCTGCAAAGTATTGCATCAAAAATTGTAATTACACGCCCCTGTTAGACAGGGGCAGAAAAATTGGGCCTTAGGCACTGGTGCTGGTGCCACAACACTGCAACCCCTCACAGACGTTCTAGTTGGAACGCAGGAATGAGCCCTGCTGCAAAGTATTGCATCAAAAATTGTAATTACACGCCCCTGTTAGACAGGAGCAGAAAAATTGGGCCTTGGGCACTGGTGCTGGTGCCACAACACTGCAACCCCTGACAGATATTCTAGTTGGAATGCAGGAACAAGCCCTGCTGCAAAGTATTGCATCAAAAATTGTAATTACACGCCCCTGTTAGACAGGGGCAGAAAAATTGGGCCTTAGGCACTGGTGCTGGTGCCACAACACTGCAACCCCTCACAGACATTCTAGTTGGAACGCAGGAATGAGCCCTGCTGCAAAGTATTGCATCAAAAATTGTAATTACACGCCCCTGTTAGACAGGAGCAGAAAAATTGGGCCTTGAGCACTGGTGCTGGTGCCACAACACTGCAACCCCTCACAGACACTCTAGTTGGAATGCAGGAACGAGCCCTGCTGCAAAGTATTGCATCAAAAATTGTAATTACACGCCCCTGTTAGACAGGAGCAGAAAAATTGGGCCTTGGGCACTGGTGCTGGTGCCACAACACTGCAACCCCTCACAGACACTCTAGTTGGAATGCAGGAACGAGCCCTGCTGCAAAGTATTACATCAAAAATTGTAATTACACGCCCCTGTTAAACAGGGGCTGAAAAATTGTGCCTTAGGCACTGATGGTGGCGCCCAGAACAAAAAATGTTCTTACAAGCTATCAGCATGATGATTGAGGAGGAAGAGGATAATTACTCAGGGATAGTCAATCAGCATCAGCATAGGCAGTCTTTGAAGGGATCTGAGATTTCACAAAAAATTATTCGGTTACATCAGCATCAGGTGCTTGGTAGCTGGTGGTGATCCAAGACTGATTCATTTTTATGAAGGTCAGTCGATCGACCGAGTCGGTGGACAGACGCACCCTGTGATCGGTTACCACGCCTCCAGCAGCACTGAATGTGCGTTCCGAAAGAACGTTGGATGCAGGACAGGCCAGTAGCTCAATTGCATACTGTGCAAGCTCTGGCCAGTGATCCATCCTCAAGACCCAGTAACCCAGAGGATTTTCGGTGGGAAAGGTGTCCAAGTCTGATCTTGCCCCTAGGTATTCCTGCACCATGTAAAACAGACGCTGGCGATGGTTGCTGGAACCGATCATACCTTGGGGCTGCGGACCAAAAAATTGTCTGAACGCATCGGTCAGACGGCCACCTTCTCCACCACTCCTTCTTTGACTGACCGAAGCCTCAGCAACACGTTGTCCAGAAACAGGAGTTTGTAACCTCCCAGTCTCTGGGAACGCGTTGCACAGACCTTTCTGCAAGGCCTCCCGAAGATGTTTCATCCTCTGCTCCCTCTGCGATGGCAAGATAAGGTCCGCAACCTTACCCTTGTAACGTGGATCAAGGAGGGTTGCCAGCCAGTATTGGTCCTTCTCCTTGATACCACGAATACGAGGATCCTTACGCAGGCTTTGCAGGATCAGGGAGGCCATGCAGCGTAGGTTTGCTGAGGCATTCGGTCCGGAGTCCTCTGGGTCACTAAGGGCGACATGGTCCGCAGCCACCTCCTCCCAGCCACGTACAAGTCCATGTGTTTCTTGGGACTGATCCCTTAAAGACTGCTGCTGATGCTGAGTGCCAGGCTCCACCTCCATACTGACACAATCTTCCTCCTCCTCCTCCTCCTCCTCCTCCTCCTCCTCGTCCTCTTCCTGTGTGATCGGCGGGCACGCAGGAACACTGTCTGAATAAGGGGGGCCTTGAGAGCTAAGGAAGTCCTCCTCTTCCTGCCTCTGTTCTGCCTCAAGTGCCCTGTCCATTATTCCACGCAGCTTGTGCTCCAACAGGTGGACAAGGGGGACAGTATCACTGATGCATGCACTGTCACTGCTCACCATCCTCGTGGCCTCCTCAAATGGTGACAGGACAGTGCATGCATCCCTGATCATGGCCCACTGGCGTGGGGAAAAAAAAACCAAGCTCCCCTGACCCTGTCCTGGTGCCATAGACGCACAGATACTCATTGATGGCCCTCTGCTGTGTGTGCAGCCGCTGCAGCATGGCCAACGTTGAGTTCCACCTGGTGGGCATGTCACAGATTAGGCGGTTCTTGGGCAGGTTAAACTCCTTTTGGAGGTCCGTCAGCCGAGCACTGGCATTATATGACCGGCGGAAATGCACACAGACTTTCCTGGCCTGCCTCAGGACATCCTGTAAGCCCGGGTACCTGCCCAAGAACCGCTGCACCACCAAGTTAAGGACGTGAGCCAAACAGGGCACATGGGTCATTTGTCCCTGTCGGAGGGCAGAGAGGAGGTTGGTGCCATTGTCGCAAACCACCATTCCTGCCTTAAGTTGGCGTGGCGTCAACCACCTCTGAACCTGCCCCTGCAGAGCTGACAGAACCTCTGCCCCAGTGTGGCTCCTGTCCCCCAAGCACACCAGCTCAAGCACCGCATGGCATCTTTTGGCCTGCGTACTTGCGTAGCCCCTTGAACGACTACGGAGCACCGCTGGTTCAGAGGAAGAGGCCATGGAGGAAGAAGAAGAGGAGGGGGTGGAGGAGAGAGGTGTGTCACAATCATTAGCATTTTGGAGGCGTGGTGGCGGAACAACCTCCAACACTATAGCACCTTGTCCTGCATCCTTCCCAGCTGCCAGCAGAGTCACCCAATGCGCCGTGAAACTTAGGTAACGTCCCTGTCCATGCCTGCTGGACCATGAGTCAGCGGTAATATGCACCTTACCGCTGACCGCCCTGTCCAGCGAGGCATGGACATTGCCTTCCACATGCCGGTAGAAAGCCGGAATCGCCTTCCGTGAGAAAAAGTGGCGTTTGGGTACCTGCCACTGAGGAACCGCACATTCCACAAACTCACGGAAGGGGGCAGAGTCTACCAACTGAAAAGGCAGCAGTTGAAGTGCCAGTAATTTTGCCAAGCTAGCATTCAACCGCTGGGCATCTGGATGGCTGGGAGCAAACTTCTTTCGGCGGTGCAGCAGCTGGGGCAGGGAAATTTGCCTGGTACAATCTGACGTCGGTGTACCAAAAGCAGATTGCCCACAAGTACTTGGCTGTGACACACCTAATTCTACACCTTCATTCCTCTCAGTGCAGGTCTCAGAGAGGACTGAAGGTCTAGTGGGGTTGGAAATCTCAGCTGATGAGGAGCAAGGAGAGGTCCTCTTTGTTCTTTGGTGTGGGTCTTTTAGATGCACTTGCCAACTAACTGCATGGCAGGTCAACATATGTCTGGTCAAGCATGTGGTACCCAAGCGGGAGATGTTTTGGCCACGTGAGATACGCTTGAGACATATGTTGCAAATAGCAGCGGTGCGATCTGATGCACTCGTCTCAAAAAAGGCCCACACCAAAGAACTTTTTGAATAACGCGCAGAGACTGCAGCGCCCTGCACATGTGATGCAGTCAATGTGCTGCCCTTAGGCTGGCCCCTGGAGGGCATCCTGCCTCGTTGGTGATGTGCCGCCTCCTCCTCCTCCTCCTCCTCCTCTCTCCTATCAGGCACCCAGGTTGAGTCAGTGACCTCATCATCCCCTCCCTCCTCATCACTGGAGCAAACCTGGCAGTATGCTGCAGCAGGGGGAGCATGACTGCCAGATTGCTGTCCTTCTTGGGCACCCCCTCTGTCCGTGCTCATGTTACTGCCTTCATCGAGCTCAGTATCATCATCAGAGCCTTCCAAACGCTGGGCATCCTCCTGGAGCATGTACCCAACACTGTGGTCAAACAGTTCGAGGGACTCCTCAGGAGGACATGGTGGAGTTAGGGAAGGAGTCACTGATGACATTGAGCCGAGGGAAGAGGCCGCTGCTTTGCCAGACAAAGCACCCTGGGCATGGGTGAGAGAGGATGAGGAGGATGAGGACGGCTTGGTCATCCACTCGACCAAGTCTTCCGCATATTGCGGCTCAACATGGCCAGCTGCCGAAAAAAAGGCCAAGCGTGTCCCATGGCCACGTGCTGATGAGGATGCACCATCTCCACGACCAGCACTAGACACAGAGCCTGCTTGCATTCTCTTATTGGCTTGTGACTGTCTGCGTCTACTTCTTGGCCTTCCAGACATACTAATGGCCTGTAGCTGCACTAAGCTGGGATATATATATATATATATATATATATATATATATATATATATATATATATATATATATATATACTGCAGCTAGTAAAATCAACTGCCTGCCTGTAGTATGAGAACACCACCAACCTTCTACAGGTAGCTTTAGCTGAACACTGTGAGGTGGACGCACCCCACTAACTTGTAGGTTTAGCTGAACACTGTGAGCAGGACGCACTGCACTAACTGTAAATAGTCTAGCTGCCTGACCGTGGTACTAATAGGATCAAAAGAACACCAGTAATTTTCTTTAGGTAGCTGTAAATACTGTAACAAGACAAGCCTGCCTGTCAGTAGGAAGATAACAGGAACGGATCTAGCTGAACACTGTGAGCAGGACGCACTGCACTAAATGTAAATAGTCTAGCTGCCTGACCGTGGTACTAATAGAATCAAAAGAACACCAGTAATTTTCTTCAGGTAGCTGTAAATACTGTAACCAGACAAGCCTGCCTGTCAGTAGGAAGATAACAGGAACGGATCTAGCTGAACACTGTGAGCAGGACGCACTGCACTAAATGTAAATAGTCTAGCTGCCTGACCGTGGTACTAATAGGATCAAAAGAACACCAGTAATTTTCTTCAGGTAGCTTTATATACTGTAACAAGACAAGCCTGCCTGTCAGTAGGAAGATAACAGGAACGGATCTAGCTGAACACTGTGAGCAGGACGCACTGCACTAAATGTAAATAGTCTAGCTGCCTGACCGTGGTACTAATAGGATCAAAAGAACACCAGTAATTTTCTTCAGGTAGCTGTAAATACTGTAACAAGACAAGCCTGCCTGTCAGTAGGAAGATAACAGGAACGGATCTAGCTGAACACTGTGAGCAGGACGCACTTTACTAAATGTTAATAGTCTAGCTGCCTGACCGTGGTACTAATAGGATCAAAAGAACACCAGTAATTTTCTTCAGGTAGCTTTATATACTGTAACAAGACAAGCCTGCCTGTCAGTAGGAAGATAACAGGAACGGATCTAGCTGAACACTGTGAGCAGGACGCACTGCACTAAATGTAAATAGTCTAGAAGATAACAGGAACGGATCTAGCTGAACACTGTGAGCAGAACGCACTGCACTAAATGTAAATAGTCTAGAATTTAACAGGAACGGATCTAGCTGAACACTGTGAGCAGGACGCACTGCACTAAATGTAAATAGTCTAGAAGATAACAGGAACGGATCTAGCTGAACACTGTGAGCAGGACGCACTGCACTAAATGTAAATAGTCTAGAAGATAACAGGAACGGATCTAGCTGAACACTGTGAGCAGGACGCACTTTACTAAATGTAAATAGTCTAGCTGCCTGACCGTGGTACTAATAGGATCAAAAGAACACCAGTAATTTTCTTTAGGTAGCTGTTAATACTGTAACAAGACAAGCCTGCCTGTCAGTAGGAAGATAACAGGAACGGATCTAGCTGAACACTGTGAGCAGGACGCACTGCACTAAATGTAAATAGTCTAGAAGATAACAGGAACGGATCTAGCTGAACACTGTGAGCAGGACGCACTGCACTAAATGTAAATAGTCTAGAATTTACCAGGAACGGATCTAGCTGAACACTGTGAGCAGGACGCACTGCACTAAATGTAAATAGTCTAGAAGATAACAGGAACGGATCTAGCTGAACACTGTGAGCAGGACGCACTGCACTAAATTTAAATAGTCTAGAAGATAACAGGAACAGATCTAGCTAAACTGAATACAGTGTATATATATATATGCAACACCTGGGATGCATATATATACACAATACACTGTAAGTGCAGCTAACTGACTGACTGTTCTGCCTAATCTATCTAACTCAAATCAAATGACACTGTCTCTCTGTCTATCTCTTTCAACGCCGGAACACACACTACACAGGGCCGCCGTGCAGGCGGCCTTATATAGTGTGGGGCGTGTACTAAATCCCCTGAGCCATAATTGGCCAAAGCCTCCTTGGCTTTGGCCAATTACGGCTCTCTGTTCAGGCGGCGTTGTGATTGGCCAAGCATGCGGGTCATAGTGCATGCTTGGCCAATCATCAGCAAGCAATGCACTGCGATGCCGCAGTGAATTATGGGCCGTGACGCGCCATACGAATTTGGCGCGAACGGCCCATATCGTTCGCAATTCGGCGAACGACCGAACAGCCGATGTTCGAGTCGAACATGGGTTCGACTCGAACACGAAGCTCATCCCTAATCATCACAGCCCTTCCGTTTCCAGACAGTGCTGTGCCCCACCTTCCCAACACAAATGCAGTGAGCCGGCTGCATGAGAGGCATTTTTCGTATGTCCTCCCGAGTACCCCTACCCAACGAGCCCCCCAAAGAAGAATTCAGGCCTACAGAAAACGCGGATTTAGGCGTGACACCCGCTTTTATTGTCCCTCCCGTCCTGACCAACCTGGTCTTTGCATCGGGGACTGTTTCAAACACTACCATTCACTAGTGGAGTATTAGCATAGGGTACAGCACTACACAGTCCTATGGCACACTTACACAGGGTCTCGAAAGATGAGATGACATCACATTTTGAGAGACCCTAATCTGCAATGTTCAGTTTACAGTTTTTATAAAAGTGGAAAAAAAAAACACACAAAAACACAAAAAAAGTATAAAATAAAAAAGACAAAAATAGTTGTCGTTTAATTTTTCTTCTCTTTCTATTGTTCTCTCTCTTATGTTCACTCTCTACTGTCCGCTCTATTGTTTGCTCACTATTGTTCTATATCTATAGTTTTCTCTCTGTTTTTTTTATTACTATGTTTTATTGTATTTGCTTTGCAGGCATGGTAAGTCTTACTGTTATACTGTAATGTTACTCTGTTTTATTGTTAACCATCATTTGCTTAGCAGGTACGTCATTCAGCTGCAGCACTGATTTATTTATCTTGACAGCAACAGCATTTGCTCTCACGATACATAAATCAGCAACTCCAGCAAAGTAGGAGGTGATTTCACCACCGCTTTAAAAAAAAATGGTGAATGTATGCTCATGATTATAAATGGGTGCATGAAGGGCGGTATTCTAATCGTGGGCATAAACACCGATCAATCTCTTTTTTTCGTTCAACCCACAGGCTGCATGAAAAAAAAATGACAATATATGCCCAACAAGGACCAGCGACGTACTGGTATGTTGCTGGACTTTGAGTGGTTATACCAGAATGATTCCTGCAGGACTAGGTATCATCTTGGCATCGTTATTTTCAGCCAGTGGTCAGCTTACATGTAAAAGCAATCCTAGCGGCTAATTAGCCTCTAGACTGTTTTTACAAGCATTGGGAGTGAACTTCTCCCCCCCACCATCTTCCATGGTTTTCTCGGGCACTCCTGTCCCAACAGGGAACCCAAGAATGCAGCTGGTGGTTCCGCCAGCTGACCATAGAGTTGATCAGAGACCAGAACAGCTCCAGTCATCTCTATGGCCTAAGAAACTGGAAGCTATGAGCATTTCATGACTTAGGTTTCTCCGGATATAAACAGCACCATTGGGAAATTGGGAAAGCATTTTATCACACCAATCTTGGTGTGGTCAGATGCTTTGAGGGCAGAGGACAGCTCTGTGGTCTAATGGACCCCAATTTTTTCAAAAAAGAGTACCTGTCACTAACTATTGCTATCATATTGGATATTTACATTCCCTGAGGTAACAATAAAAATGATTTTAAAAAAATGAAAGGAACAGTTTAAAAATAAAATAAATAAACAAAATAAATTAAAAAAAAAAAAAAAAGCATCCCTTACCTTCCGTGCTTACATGCAAAGGCGAATGCAAGCAAATTGCAGCAATTGCACCATGCATGTGAGGTATCACCGCAAAGGTCAGATCGAGGGCAGTCATTTTAGCAGTAGACCTCCTCTGTAAATCTAAAATGGTAACCTGTAAAGGCTTTGAAATGTATGTAGCTGGTTGCCGCTGCACGTTTGTGCACAATTTTAAAGCATGTCGTGTTTGGCATCCATGTACTCGGCATACGATCATCTTTTTTATTCCATCAAACATTTGGACAATATAGTGTGTTTTAGTGCATTAAATTTAAAAAAGTGTGTTTTTTCCAAAAAAATTCTGTTTGAAAAATCGCTGCACAAATACTGTGTGAAAAAAAATTGTAACACCCAACATTTTAATCTGTAGGGCCTTTGCTTTAAAAAATATATATAATGTTTGGGGGTTCAAATAATTTTCTTGCAAAAAAAAAAAAAAATTTTTTTCATGTAATCAAAAAGTGTCAGAAAGGGCTTTGTCTTCAATTGGTTAGAAGAGTGGGTGATGTGTGACATAAGCTTCTAAATTTTGTGCATAAAATGCCAGGACAGTTCAAAACCCCACTTTTTGGAAAGTAGACACCCCAAACTATTTGTCGATAGGCATGTGGAGTTCATGGAATATTTTACATTTTGCCACAAGTTGCGGGAAAATTACAATTTTGTTTTTGCACAAAGTCGTCACTAAATTATTTGCTAC
This sequence comes from Lithobates clamitans, assembly GCA_037952925.1. Classification (NCBI taxonomy): domain Eukaryota; kingdom Metazoa; phylum Chordata; class Amphibia; order Anura; family Ranidae; genus Lithobates; species Lithobates clamitans. Next base: position 155,499 of record JBBGZY010002372.1, on the reverse strand, counting down.
TCAAACATGCTATGGGCATATGTGAAATTACACCCCAATATACATTCTGCTGCTTCTCCTGAGTACGGGGATACCACATGTGTGAGACTTTTTGGGAGCCTAGCCTCGTACGGGACCCAGAAAACCAATCACCGCCTTCAGGCTTTCTAAGGGCGTAAATTTTTGATTTCACTCCTCACTGCCTATCACAGTTTCGGAGGCCATGGAATGCCCAGGTGGCACAACCCCCCCCCTCCCCCCAAATGACCCCATTTTGGAAAGTAGAGGTATGGTATGGTGAGTATTTTGCAGATCTTGCTTTTTGTCACAAAGTTTTGAAAATTTAAAAAAGAAAAACAAAATAAATTTTTCTTTTCTTTCTTCATTTTCAAAAACAAATGATAGCTGCAAAATACTCACCATGCCTCTCAGCAAATAGCTTGGGGTGTCTACTTTCCAAAATGGGGTCATTTGGGGGGGTTTTGTGCTATCTGGACATTTCAGGACCTCCGTAACTATGATAGACAGTGAGGCGTGAAATCGCAATTTTACGCCCTTAGAAATCCTGAAGGCAGTGATTGGTTTTCGGGGACCTGTACGCGGCTAGGCTCCCAAAAAGTCTCACACATGAGGTATCCCCGTACTCAGGAGAAGTAGCTAAATGTATTTTGGGGTGTAATTCCACATATAACCATGCTATGTTTGAGGAATAAATCATTTAGTGACAACTTTGTGCAAAAAAAAAAAAAAAATTGTAATTTTCCGGCAACTTGTGTCACAATATAAAATATTCCATGGACTCAACATGCCTCTCAGCAAATAGCTTGGGGTGTCTACTTTCCAAAATGGGGTCATGTGGGGGGCGGGGGGGTTGTGCTATCTTGGCATTTTATGGCCTTTGAAACTGTGATAGGTAGGGTTGCCACCTGTCTGGGATTTACTTGAACAGTTCGGGTTTGGAATCATGCATCTGGGTTTCAGACTGTCTGAAACCCGGACACATTATTCACACTGGACTATGACTTCCCAGTAGGGTTGCTGGCTGCAGTTGTCTAAGCCGGAAATGTCTATTACACTCTCTAACAACCCCCCCTACACAAACTGATGGGAGAGGAGAGAGGATCCATCTGCACCTCTTTCTCCTGCCCCTACCCCTCTCCAGTCCTTGGTGCTGGGCCTCAGAAATGGAAAGTGAGGGCTGGAAATTTGAAGACCAGCAGCCACAGATACGTCTAGATGAGAGGTGCTGACTGCCAAGGGGTGAGTGAGCTCATCATTCATCCCTGTCTGTGACTGAAGTCTCCCCTCCCCCCGTTCTCTCCTCTGCCTCTGAGCGAGTACACTAAAGTAAATCAGGGTTCTCAGAGCACCCCTTACATCAGAACTCCTCTTTACACCAGAAGCAGCAATGTTCCCCCTTACATCAGAGTCCTCTCCATACATCGGAGTTCTCAGTGTTCTCCCTTAATCAGGGTTCCCAGAGCATCCATTATGTCAGAGTCCCCAGAGTTCTCCTTTACTTGAGAGCAGGGCCGGACTGGGAATAAAAACCAGCCCTGGAAATAATTTCATACCAGCCCATAGCATTATTATACCAGCCCAACAGCATAACGTCATGATTTTTTGTTCATAAAAGGGAAAATTATGCATTTTAAAGCACATTTGAAGAGCGTATTATATATAGATAAGACAAATGAGAAAGCACATAGGGCTAGGGATATATAGATATATATAAAATAGCAAATATCAATTAAAAGTAGTAAAAGTGAAGCAATCATCAAGGGGGACATCTGGGACTCTGGGAATGTGAGGGGGGAGGGGGACTCTGGTGACCAGAGACCACCTTCCGCAGAAAATACACTAAGGTAAGCGGGGGGGAATTACTGATATAAAGGGAAAACCTTTATATCAGTGCCCCCTTACATTATTGTATTCACTCCCCCCTTACATCAGTGACCCCCCTCAGACTGTCACTGATGACCTGTCAGGTGCACTGTGCATAGATCAGTCGGCTCCAGCTTGTTGGTTCTGGTTTTCCTATAGTCTCTCCACAGCTCACACATGTTTGACTTCTCCCATAACCCCCATCCTGGCAGTGCTCCCATTCTTGACTCCTCTCCAGACCCCTTCAGAGACTGCAGACATGAAATAAGACGAGAGATGGTCAGTGGCTGCGGGCATAGTACAGGAGATGGTCAGTGGCTGCGGGCATATTACAGGAGATGGTCAGAGGCTGTGGGCATGATACAGGAGATGGTCAGAGGCTGTGGGCATATTACAGGAGATGGTCAGAGGCTGTGGGCATGATACAGGAGATGATCAGAGGCTGCGGGCATAATACAGGAAATGGTCAGAGGCTGCGGGCTTAGTACAGGAGATGGTCAGAGGCTGTAGGCATGGTACAGGAGAGGTCACGATGTCAGAGACTGCGGGCATATTACAGGAGATGGTTAGAGTCTGAGGACATGATACTAAAGGTGTTAAGAGAATGTAGACATGATACAGGAAATGATCAGAGACTGTGGACATGATACAAGAGATCAATGCAGCCTCACTGAGCCCATCAATCCAGCCTCTGTGCCAGTCCATGCAGCCTCACTGTTCCCATCATTGCCGCCTCACTGTTCCCATCATTGCAGCCTCACATGCCCATCATTGCAGCCTCACCGTGCCCATCATTGCAGCCTCACTGTACCCATCATTGCAGCCTCACATGCCCATAATTGCCGCCTCACCGTACCCATCATTGCCATCTCACCGTGCCCATCATTGCTGCCTCATCAATCATTGCTGCCTTACTGTGCCGATCATTGCCGCCTTACTATGCCCTCATTGCAGCCTCACCATGCCCTCATTGCAGCCTCACCGTGCCCTCATTGCAGCCTTACTCTGCCCTCATTGCAGCCTTACATGCCCATCATTGCAGCCTCACCATGCCCATCATTGCCGCCTTACTGTGCCCTCATTGCAGCCTCACCATGCCCTCATTGCAGCCTCACTGTGCCCTCATTGCAGCCTCACCATGCCCTCATTGCAGCCTCACTGTGCCCTCATTGTAGCCTTTCTGTGCCCTCATTGCAGCCTTACATGACCATCATTGCAGCCTCACCATGCCCATCATTGCCGCCTTACTGAGCCCATCATTGCCACCTTACTGTGCCCTCATTGCAGCCTCACCATGCCCATCATTGCCGCCTCATCATGCCCTCACTGCAGCCTCACCATGCCCTCATTGCAGCCTTACTGTTTCCTCATTGCAGCCTTACTGTACCCATCATTGCAGCCTCACATGCCCATCATTGCAGCCTCACCATGCCCAACATTGCCGCCTTACTGTGCCCTCATTGCAGCCTCACCATGCCCTAATTGCAGCCTCACTGTGCCCTCATTGCAGCCTTACTGTGCCCTCATTGCGCCTTACATGCCCATCATTGCAGCCTCACCATGCCCATCATTGCCGCCTTACTGAGCCCATCATTGCCGCCTTACTGTGCCCTCATTGCAGCCTCACCATGCCCATCATTGCCGCCTCATTGTGCCCTCACTGCAGCCTCACCATGCCCTCATTGCAGCCTTACTGTTCCCTCATTGCAGCCTTACTGTGCCCTTGTTGCAGCCTTACATGCCCATCATTGCAGCCTCACCATGCCCATCATTGCAGCCTCACTATGCCCTCACTGCAGCCTTACTGTGTCCTCATTGCAGCCTTACTGTTCCCTCATTGCAGCCTTAGTGTGCCCATCATTGCAGCCTCACATGCCCATCATTGCAGCCTCACTGTGCCCATCATTGCCGCCTTACTGAGCCCATCATTGCCGCCTTACTGTGCCCTCATTGCAGCCTCACCGTGCCCATCATTGCCGCCTCATCGTGCCCTTACTGCAGCCTCACCATGCTCTCATTGCAGCCTTACTGTGTCCTCATTGCAGCCTTACTGTTCCCTCATTGCAGCCTTACTGTGCCCATCATTGCAGCCTCACATGCCCATCATTGCAGCCTCACATGCCCATCATTGCAGCCTCACTATGCCCTCACTGCAGCCTTACTGTGTCCTCATATAAAACAAATAATGTAATCGCGCCAAAGTCCATGGAAATACAGCCAAAATAAATGGGAAAAAAGTCAATGGATAATGCCAGAAAGAGATCTGTGATCCTTAGGTCAATGGAAATCTAGGAATCCGGGAAATCTATTTCTCCAAGATACCAAGGGCAGCTTCCTGTTGAGTGAAGTCAGTCTCCATATGAACATAAAAAACCAAAGAAGAAAAGCGCCTCTTAAGTATAGCGGATTTATTAATGTGTTAAAAGCATAGTAAACACTCACATTAAGGTAGATGATATACTGCTTCCATGAAGAACTGGTCCCGGTGTCTCTCGGTGGTGATTAGTGATCAAAAGGGAGCCTAGATGGACGCCGTGCGGTGGCCGCGGACCTCCGCTCGGAGGCACCGGCTGTACAAGCGGTGTAGTGGACAAGTCACTTCCGCGTTCCAGCGGATCACGTGGGAGATGACGTCACTGGGACAGTTCAGACTAGCTGGGAACCACTACGCGTTTCAGAGCATGCGCGAAGCTCGTAACGAGCATGCGCACTCCTTTATCAAGTGTCTAATGGAAAAAGGCTAACCAGGAAGCTTAAATAACTACGAAGTGGCGATAAGGACCAATCGTAATCAAGAAGGGGGAGGGAACATTAACGGAAATAGCTATAACAACATTAGAACGAGTTCTTAATGGATTACATAGTATTAATGATAGAGTATATTGGCAATACAAAAAATTATATATAAAAATACAATATTAGATCGCAAAAACGAGTTTACATATATATATGTATATATATAATATAAGATAATACAAGTGAATGAAATAGTATAATAATGATTTAAATTAAAAATAATAATAATAATTTAAAAAGGGTGAATGTGCGGATAAAATTGATGATCAGTATATACATGTAGTATTAAAAATAAAAATAAAAATAAAAATAAGATTAAAAATAAAAATAAAAATAAAAATGAATATAAAAAGGGGGGTTCATATCTGGACTGGACAAGGACACTGAATACAGGAATTATATATGTCTCTTGTTAATACCCGCATATGCACACAACAAGTGAGTGTTGTGCATATATGCACTTAATCACTTCCCACACGTATGTGCATGCGTACACCCACATGTATAAGCACGCACGCACACACGCATGCATACATCTATAGGGGAATAAGCCCCAAATGTGTTAATGGATTGAGAACACCAGTTAGTCAATTTATAATAATAATAATAATAAGAATCATCAGAATGAAAATTTTTTCGAAATCAAGAATCTATTAATTCTATTATATTAATATTAAAGAACAGGACCTCAGTGGATAAATGAATGATACGTATAATAAATTATCTAGATGAGGGTTAATTCCAATATTGATATTAATCCATATAGTGTATCATGAAACATCTCAAAAGATGTAATATAAAAATAGATATAAAAAGCTGGATTAGGAAGACGATATTTGAAATATTTCCATATAAGGATACATTCTATAAAATGGTATTGACCTCCAGTTCCTCATTTAACCCGTTGGGCGCTAAAGTATCTAAAATAAAAATCCAAAAAGTTTCGCGCTCGCAAAGTTTAGAAAAGCGTTCGGCCTCAGATAATTGGTGTGGGATAGACTCAATTACCCACACCTGTAGGCCGACAGTAGATTTCTGGTGGCATTCAAGAAAGTGTCTGGGGACGCTGTGCTCATCACAGCCTTGTTCTATAAAACGGCGATGTTTGCCGAACCGTTGTCGCAAAGGACAAATAGTGCGCCCAACGTAAAGTAATTTACAAGGACATGTGAGGCAATATACAACATAATTTGTAGAACAGTTGTAAAAGCCTTCTAGTTGGTATGTTTTGTCCTTATGTTGAAAACTTTTTTGGCCATGTCTAACAAAAGTGCAAGTTTTGCATAAGGCCTTATTGCATCTATACATGCCCGTAAGTGGAATCAGGCAAAGTGGGCTCTCTGATTTATGTGTTTTAAATTTACTGGGTGCTAATTTATTTTTCAATGTTGGGGCCCTTCTATATGTAACCATCGGTTTATCGCTAAGGTTTTCAAGGAGAAAAGGATCCTGTTTGAGAATCCCCCAATGTTTAAGAAGTATAGATTCCATTCTTCTATGTTTGTTGTGGTACCTAGTAATAAAACGAACCGTACCGTGATCAGCCTGTTTGATGGTTTTGGGTTTTTTTCCGGGCAGATAGATGGCATGAGCTTGGTCAACCAGTTTTTCAGGGAACCCTTTTTCCAAAAATTTATTTTTAAGGTGAATACTCTGTGCAATATAATCAGATTCCCTGGTACAGTTTTGCCTCAGTCTGCAAAACTGACCTTTTGGTATATTGTTTATCCACTGTGGATGGTGACAACTAGTATAATGCAAATATGAATTACCTGATGTCGGTTTCGTATAATTGCGGGAAAAAATGGAATTAGTGTCATGAAATAGTTCCAGATCAAGGAAAGGGAGACTTTCCTTGTTGTGTTCAAATGTGAAAGAAAGACCAAAGTCATTACTATTGCAATAAGAGACAAAACCTTCTACAGACGATGATGGGCCGTCCCAAATGACTAAAATGTCATCTATAAATCTGCCAAAAAATACAATATGTCGAGCAAAGGGATTATTACTCCATATATATTTTTCCTCCCACAGACCCATGGTAAGGTTGGCATAAGAGGGGGCAAAGTTAGTGCCCATAGCTGTACCATGGGTCTGTAGGTAGAAATCATCATTAAAATGAAAATAATTGTGACTTAAACAGAATAAAGTTGCATCGGAAATGAATACAGCCTGTTTACCATTAATATTGGAATCTAACGAGAGAAAGTGTTGTACCGCCATTAGGCCTATCTGGTGAGGAATAGATGTGTATAAGGAATTGACATCCAAAGATAGCCAGGAGTAGCTGTCTTGCCAACTATACGGTGCCAACAATTCCATAAGATGTATAGAATCTCGAATATATGAGGGGAGATTCTGTGCTAGGGGTTGTAAGAAAGAGTCTACATATTGGGAGAAGCCGCTCGTAATGCTATCCATGGAGGCAACGATGGGTCTACCGGGAGGATTAAGGGAATTTTTATGTATTTTAGGTAAATAATAAAAATACGGTGTATTGTAAAAATCTTTTCTTAGAAAGGAGGCTTCAGATTTGGTAATGATACCATCTAATATTGCAGAGTGAACTAAAGTCTCTGCTTCAACTTTAAATTGGGGAAGGGGGTCAGAGGTAAGTTTATTGTATGTGGTGCAATCTGACAGTAGTCTAGATGCCTCAGTGATATAAGACGTTCGATCTATAATAACGATTCCCCCTCCCTTATCGGCCGATTTGATGATAATGTCAGGATTATTGGATAAAGAGTGGAGTGCGAGCTTTTCCCCGGAGGTAAGATTGTGGGAACGGTATTTAAATGTATTTTGATTATGCTCACATAATTTCTGTAAATCCGAGTGTACGACTTTATAAAAGGTCTCAATATAAGGCCCCTTAGACCTTGTGGGGTAAAAAGCAGATTTGGGTTTAAGACTAGTATGTTTAACAGGGGGTGAGTTATCAAAATGCTGGGTGAGTAGTTCAAGGTCTAAACCACTGGCTATAGAATCTGATTCTAGATCTGAATCATAAACGCTAAGGGAGCTATCAGATATATCACATATAATATCACCAGAGGGAGCTGTAGATGTAATAATAGAAGCGGTACTTTCAACAGGTTTGTTCTTAATGGATTGGATATTGAAATATCTTTTTAAAGTGAGATTCCTCACAAATTTGTTAAGGTCTTTAAACAAAAGGAAAGAATTGGGAGGTGTGGTAGGTGAAAAGGTAAGCCCTTTGCTGAGTAGGGAAATTTCGTCAGAAGATAATACATGTGACGATAAATTAAAAAGTTTTATCGTTTCTGTTGTTTTATGTGAGATTTTGGGTTTATTGCGTCCTCCTCTACATCCTCGTCTGTGTATTTTGACCAAGCTCATGCCATCTATCTGCCCGGAAAAAAACCCAAAACCATCAAACAGGCTGATCACGGTACGGTTCGTTTTATTACTAGGTACCACAACAAACATAGAAGAATGGAATCTATACTTCTTAAACATTGGGGGATTCTCAAACAGGATCCTTTTCTCCTTGAAAACCTTAGCGATAAACCGATGGTTACATATAGAAGGGCCCCAACATTGAAAAATAAATTAGCACCCAGTAAATTTAAAACACATAAATCAGAGAGCCCACTTTGCCTGATTCCACTTACGGGCATGTATAGATGCAATAAGGCCTTATGCAAAACTTGCACTTTTGTTAGACATGGCCAAAAAAGTTTTCAACATAAGGACAAAACATACCAACTAGAAGGCTTTTACAACTGTTCTACAAATTATGTTGTATATTGCCTCACATGTCCTTGTAAATTACTTTACGTTGGGCGCACTATTTGTCCTTTGCGACAACGGTTCGGCAAACATCGCCGTTTTATAGAACAAGGCTGTGATGAGCACAGCGTCCCCAGACACTTTCTTGAATGCCACCAGAAATCTACTGTCGGCCTACAGGTGTGGGTAATTGAGTCTATCCCACACCAATTATCTGAGGCCGAACGCTTTTCTAAACTTTGCGAGCGCGAAACTTTTTGGATTTTTATTTTAGATACTTTAGCGCCCAACGGGTTAAATGAGGAACTGGAGGTCAATACCATTTTATAGAATGTATCCTTATATGGAAATATTTCAAATATCGTCTTCCTAATCCAGCTTTTTATATCTATTTTTATATTACATCTTTTGAGATGTTTCATGATACACTATATGGATTAATATCAATATTGGAATTAACCCTCATCTAGATAATTTATTATACGTATCATTCATTTATCCACTGAGGTCCTGTTCTTTAATATTAATATAATAGAATTAATAGATTCTTGATTTCGAAAAAATTTTCATTCTGATGATTCTTATTATTATTATTATTATAAATTGACTAACTGGTGTTCTCAACCCATTAACACATTTGGGGCTTATTCCCCTATAGATGTATGCATGCGTGTGTGCGTGCGTGCTTATACATGTGGGTGTACGCATGCACATAGGTGTGGGAAGTGATTAAGTGCATATATGCACAACACTCACTTGTTGTGTGCATATGCGGGTATTAACAAGAGACATATATAATTCCTGTATTCAGTGTCCTTGTCCAGTCCAGATATGAACCCCCCTTTTTATATTCATTTTTATTTTTATTTTTATTTTTAATCTTATTTTTATTTTTATTTTTATTTTTAATACTACATGTATATACTGATCATCAATTTTATCCGCACATTCACCCTTTTTAAATTATTATTATTATTTTTAATTTAAATCATTATTATACTATTTCATTCACTTGTATTATCTTATATTATATATATACATATATATATGTAAACTCGTTTTTGCGATCTAATATTGTATTTTTATATATAATTTTTTGTATTGCCAATATACTCTATCATTAATACTATGTAATCCATTAAGAACTCGTTCTAATGTTGTTATAGCTATTTCCGTTAATGTTCCCTCCCCCTTCTTGATTACGATTGGTCCTTATCGCCACTTCGTAGTTATTTAAGCTTCCTGGTTAGCCTTTTTCCATTAGACACTTGATAAAGGAGTGCGCATGCTCGTTACGAGCTTCGCGCATGCTCTGAAACGCGTAGTGGTTCCCAGCTAGTCTGAACTGTCCCAGTGACGTCATCTCCCACGTGATCCGCTGGAACGCGGAAGTGACTTGTCCACTACACCGCTTGTACAGCCGGTGCCTCCGAGCGGAGGTCCGCGGCCACCGCACGGCGTCCATCTAGGCTCCCTTTTGATCACTAATCACCACCGAGAGACACCGGGACCAGTTCTTCATGGAAGCAGTATATCATCTACCTTAATGTGAGTGTTTACTATGCTTTTAACACATTAATAAATCCGCTATACTTAAGAGGCGCTTTTCTTCTTTGGTTTTTTACTGTGTCCTCATTGCAGCCTTACTGTTCCCTCATTGCAGCCTTACTGTGCCCATCATTGCAGCCTCACATGCCCATCATTGCAGCCTCACTGTGCCCATCATTGCCGCCTTACTGTGCCCATCATTGCAGCCTCACTGTGCCCTCATTGCAGCCTCACCATGCCCTCATTGCAGCCTTGTCGTGCCCTCATACAGCCTCACCATCGTTGCACTAATCGGCCGCGCTGTGACAAAAGTCCCGCCCTCCTCCTAGACCAGCTCGTGTGATAGACAGAACACTGTATCTATCACACGAGCTGGTCTAGGGGGAGGGCAGGACTTTTGTCACAGCGCGGCCGAACATTTAACACTGATCTCCGTGACACAGCGTTCTCCCGCGCGCTGTGTGTTACAAATAGAGGGAAGGAGAAGGGAGGGGAGCGCTGCAGCCACAGCCACAGCAGAGATCAAAGCGGCCCCAGGGCAGGCAGCCTACCGGGAAATGTCCTGGTACCCCGGTAGGCCAGTCCGGCCCTGCATCAGAGGCTGCAGTGTAAGGGAAATCTGCAAGTTCAGATGTAAAGGGGGATCCTGTGGACTCTGATGTAAAGGGGGACTCTTGTGATTAACTTCATATGATTAGAAATGTTATTTAATTGCAAAGTATATCTATAGTTTATACTATAAAAGAAATTGCTGTGCACCACTAAAGTGTTCAGGTTTGACTTGCAGAAAAGGTGGCAACCCTAAATATATCACTGAAATCATAATAATACATAGATAATGGTGGATGGAGCCAAACTTCTACACTTTACAGTGGAGGAGGGTGATAATATCAGGGATTTTACTGTCATTGTCCCCTGGAGGAAATGTCCCCTCACTTCCTGTCCTACCTAAAACAGGAAGTGAGGGGGCACAGGCAAGAATAATAGATGTTCCAATACAGCAGGGAGGGTCAGAAACTCCCAGAGTTTTGTATTGGTGTGGTGTCCCCTTGGTGAGCTTTCCCCTCACTTCCTGTCCCTCTGACCCCTTTACTGCCCCCAGGACAGGAAGCAAAGGGACCGAGGGGTAACAAATCTCCCTGTACAGTGGGGGAGGGGGTTATTAGAAACTCTCAAGTCATGTATTTCTGCCAGTGTCCCCATGAAGAGATTGTGGTCCGCCTCGCCCCTCCAACCTACTAAAGTAGCCAATGTACTGGTTATCAGCTCAAATGGCAGTTTAAAGCCCAAGCCCTCTTTGCTCCAGCCAGCTAAACTTCACCTACTTCATCTCTCTTACATGGTACATGCAATGGTTTCACTTTGTACATTTTTTCAGTGGGACTTTGTTGCATTGGAGCCTTCAACAAAATCCCCTGCTGCCATCATGTGTCTTTCTGACCACTGAGAGTCCTTCTCTATTCACAGACATAGATGAAGATTTCAGAGATCGTCTCACAACATACATCTCCGATCTTGCGGAAGGAATTTGGCACCACCAGAAAGCCGATATCAATGGAAAGAGGATTACCTGTGGCCATGTGGGGAGAGCGCTAAAGGTCAGTCCATCACAGAGACCAGCGGTCATATTATTAAATTATACAGGCTCATACACGAGAGAAAGTGTAATTATCAAAAGCAATCAATTAGAATTATACAAGTTTAACACTTACATTACAGCTTCTACTGATGTGCGTTGTGTAATATGTGTCTGCTCTAGGGAGGATAAAGTATTCAGGATTCTCTATCTCCTTCAACTAAATGTAAGCACCATAGAATGGGTCAAAGCAGATGTCGGGTGTCCAGGAACATAATGGGAGATGTAAAAGTTTGTGAAACCTCCCTGTACTACTTTTGTTATCCAACCCATAGTACCATGAAGTCTGGGGCATCTACTAACCCGCCCAAGAGAAATATACAACCTCTTACTAAAACAATGGCTTAAGCTTTGCCAATGTCTTATTTTATAGGAACTTGTCATTGTGTTACCAAATGAAGAGTACAAATTTTATTTCCCCCTTGCAGGTAGTTATTATCGTATTATAAATTTGCATATAATCAAGATTCCTAATGATTTATACAGGGTCTAGGGCAGCCTTTTTCGATCTTTTCAACACAGAGGAACCCTTACCTACCTACACAGGAGGGCACAGCCATGTACACAGGCCTATACCTACCTACACAGGAGGGCACAGCCATGTACACAGGCCTACACCTACCTACACAGGAGGGCACAGCCATGTACACAGGCCTATACCTACCTACACAGGAGGGCACAGACATGTACACAGGCCTACACCTACCTACACAGGAGGGCACAGCCATGTACACAGGCCTATACCTACCTACACAGGAGGGCACAGCCATGTACACAGGCCTATACCTACCTACACAGGAGGGCACAGACATGTACACAGGCCTACACCTACCTACACAGGCGGGCACAGCCACGTACACAGGCCTATACCTACCTACACAGGAGGGCACAGCCATGTACACTGGCCTACACCTACCTACACAGGAGGGCACAGCCATGTAAACAGGCCTATACCTACCTACACAGGAGGGCACAGACATGTACACAGGCCTACACCTACCTACACAGGGGGGCACAGCCATGTACACAGGCCTAATACCTACCTACACAGGAGGGCACAGCCATGTACACTGGCCTACACCTACCTACACAGGAGGGCACAGCCATGTACACAGGCCTACACCTACCTACACAGGAGGGCACAGCCATGTACACAGGCTTAGCCACACGCAAAATGCGAACCAAACCCAGGAGCCAGTGTCCTAAATAGGCTAGTGATACTTTGGAATTAGTTATCCCTAATGTACAGTATGCCTTTCCACCACTGCAGCTTGAAATAGAAGAGATTCCAGTGATTCTGTTCACCCCGCCTTGGCCCAGGAAGACTTGATACTCTGACGTGGTAGGCATCAGACGAACCCTGACCTCTTCCAGTCTGATCTGACTTGCTTTTGCAAGGCCCAATCTTCCATCCTGCTTTACAGTCTCTGGCTTTGATGGCATGGCTGTTGAAACCAGGGTCTTAAGAGACGGGTGTCTCGGATGCATCATTCCTAACCTGCTTAAGGCTAGCAAGGCAACTTCCAGGAGGATTTATATTTCTCTTAGTATTAAGCTCTGGGATTTCACTCCCGTAGAAATGTAGTTTTGGAAAAAAAAGAAAAGTGGTTAGTCATAGTCTGGCCTTCCTTCAATATGGAGTGGATCAGGGACTGGCCTTGAGTAAGGACAAGGGTCAAATATCAGCCTTGGCAATTCTTTTTCAGAGACCAACTGCTTGAAATTCTTTGGTCTGGCTTTTATTCAAGGTGATAAGAACATTGTTTCACCAGTTAAGACTCCTTTGACACAGTGGGACTATAACCTGGTATTTTGTTTTGCAGAAGTCTCAATTTGAACCCATTCAGGATATCCCTTCTGACTTTATTTTTATGTCTGCTTTTTCCTTAAAGAGCCATTCCTGATACTCCACCAGGTCAAGGTGGTTTTTATGGCCCCAGTCACCCTTTTTTGCCTAAGGCGGTTCCATCTTAGCCAGGATATGGGACTACCATCAGATGAAGGGGTACAAGGTTTTGCACACTTTGGATATGGTACGTGTCATTAGGTGTTACCTGATATCAACGGCTGCTATTTGGCAGTTGGATTCCATCTTTGCACTTGTGTGAGGGCCCAAAGAAATTGATTTATACATTGAAAACCATAGAATGTCACATCACATCAGCTACCAACTGAACAGGAGAGAGATGCAGATAAAATTAGTCGTGTAAGCAAAGACAAGTAGATTGACGCGTTTTGTTTGACAGAAAGCTTCTTCAGGATCCTTTTTCTTGTCTTCATTATAATGTGTGGTAGCTGATAAGACACAAATAATATTACAACCAATACAAAATTTAACAAAAGTTTAACAACCCAGATGGGCAATCAATAAAATATAATCCAACAACAAACAATAAATAAAGAAAAAAAAGGAGGTAATCATAGAAGGGGAGCATCCCAAAAATGGACCAAAAAAAAACAAAACAAAGGGGAAGGGGGAAATTAATAGGTAAACATGTAAAAAAATAAAAAAAGGGGAGGGGGAAAATAAATCACTAACCATGTAAAAACAAATTTGTGTTGGTTGTAATATTATTTGTGTCTTATCAGCTACCACGCATTATATTGAAAACAAGAAAGTGGATCGTAAAGAAGCTTTGTTGTTAAGTGAAACGTGTTGATCTACTTGTCTTTGTTTACATGTCCAATTATATTTGTATCTCTCTTCTGTTCGGATGGTAGCTAGTTTGATGTGGTTTTAACACTGAATAGGTTTTAACCCCTTGACGCTGGCCGCATACATATATGCAGACGCTCAGAGGATGGGCCTTAATGCTGAGCGGCCACATATATGCGGCCCTGTGTAAACCACTTACCATGCTGACAGTGCGCTCCCAGCATGGTAGCCAGCAGGTACCAGAAAGCTGCCAATGCATACTAGTGATCAGGAGCTTTCCGATCATGTGACTGCTGTGACAGCCAATCACAGCAGCCACATGACCCGAATGCCCACCTCAGCTGCCCAGCTTTTGAAACCCTTAAAGAGGCAGGCGGCAGAAAGCGATTAATGTATTATTAAAATTGTGTATTCTTTTATAATTTCTTTTTCCTTATATTTTTGTGGGCACATATAAATCCCCTTGTCCCAGCGTTGCAATTGTGGAACGTTGGGACTATTTTTTGTACAATATACCGTATATACTCGAGTATAAGTCGAATTTTTCAGCACATTTTTTTGTGCTGAAAGTGCCCCCCTCGACTTATACCAGTCAAGCTCTTTTCTGCAGCAAAAAATTTCATTTTCCGAACCGAATTTGGGGCCCCGTATCTCAGGGCTACTTGGTGCTAGGAACCCCAAATTTGGTATGCAAACCCAGTGGACCTGGTACCACAACATATCCAAAGCTGAAGTTCCTAGCACTAAGTGGCCCCGAGATACGGGCCCCAAAATCGGTTCGGAAAATGTCATTCTCTGCTGCAGAAAAGTGCTTGACATTTTCTGAACCGAATTTGGGGCCCCATATCTCAGGGCCACTTGGTGCTAGAAACCCCAAATTTGGTGTGCAAACCCAGGGGAACTGATACCATAACATATCCAAAGCTGAAGTTCCTAGAACCAAGTGGCCCTAAGATGCATGGCCTCAAACCTGGTTCGGAAAATGTCATTCTCTGCTGCAGAAAAGTGCTTGACATTTTCTGAACTGATTTTTGGGGCCCTGTATCTCGGGGCCGCTTGGTGCTAGAAAACCCAGCTTTAGAAATTTTATGGTGCTAGTTCCACTGGGTTTGCACACCAAATTTGGGGTTCTTAGCACTAAGTGGCCCCGAGATACGGGGCCCCAAATTCGGTCAACTGTGTCCATCTGCAGCAATGTCATTTCGGGACCCTTTGGGTTCAGAGACCCCAGATTTTGGCTGCAGCTAGGGGGCATCTAGGAACCCTTAACTACCGAGTTTGAAGTTCAGGGGACCTATGGCTGCAAATGGGCACAGTGAGGAATGCAAATGGGCACAGTGATGCTGCAAATGGGCATTGTTGATCCTCTTTTCCACTTACAGTAGCTGTGCATTTCTCACCCTCGTTTTATACTCGGGTCAATAAGTTTTTCCCATTTTTTTGTGGTAAATTAGGGCCTCGACTTATACTCGGAACGACTTATACTCGAGTATATACGGGTAATTAAATTGTTTGTTTGGGCTAGCTTGGCTCAAACTAACTATTTAAAGGGTCATTAAATATGCAGTCAGGGTTTAATGATAGCTAACACGGTTAATTTACAAAAAACTGACTGCAATGCAGGAGAAGTTCCACTAGATGGTGGACCAGTCGAGGAGAAATGATTACCTGAGCTTGATCTAGTAAAAAGTAGTCAGACATGGAAAGGAAAAGTAATGTAAAGTAAAAGAAGCAGCAGGATAAAGACAAAGAGCAAAAAGGAAGGAAGGGAGTTTAAGTTGGGGAGAGAAGAAGAGAGAGAGCTTTCTTTTGCTCAAACAAGGTTGGCATCTACGACCTTCCCCTCAATGGATGGAGCCCCTGAATTTTACTATGTTGCATATTTTGCTATAGCTCGTAAAAGATTTGTACTGTTTTTTCATCCAAAATTTAAAAATATGAATAGCCCTGATTTAACGGTTTTTTTTTCAATTTTATTTTATTTTAACAGGAAAACTGCTACAAAGGGATTTTTTTTTTAAGTTCAATTCCACTCTGCCCTTCATCTCACTTGAAGACCAGGCCTTTTCTAGCACTTTTTGTTTACAAGTTTAAATCAGTATTTTTTGCTAGAAAATTACTTATAACCCCCTAACATTATATATTTTTTAGCAGACACCGTAGGGAATAAAATGTTTGCAATTTGTTGCAATTTTTCTTATGTCATGCAATATTTGTGCAGAGATTTTTCAAACACAATTGTTTGGGAAAAAAATACACTTTAACCGCTTACCGACCAGCCGCCGTCATTATACTGCATCAGGTTAGCGCGTTCCCGCAAACCGTTGTAGCTGTACATCGGCCCTTTAAGCGGGGATAGCAGGCGCGCCTGTTGCACTGCGGGGGTGCCGATGCGCGTGGCCGGTGGTCGTGATGACTTCCGGCCACGCACGTTTGTGAGCACGAGAGCCAGAACAGGGACGTGTGTGTGTAAACATACAAATTCTGTGAGGAGAGGAGAGACAGATTGTGAGGTC
Organism: Lithobates clamitans; assembly: GCA_037952925.1. Taxonomy (NCBI): domain Eukaryota; kingdom Metazoa; phylum Chordata; class Amphibia; order Anura; family Ranidae; genus Lithobates; species Lithobates clamitans. The sequence continues at coordinate 138,731 of JBBGZY010002372.1, read as the reverse complement.
CTACTAGCTAGGAACAACAATCTGTCATCTCCTCTAGTCAGTTTCCTCCCCCTAAAGTTAGAACACACACGAAGGAACACATTTAACCCCTTGATCGCCCCCTAGTGTTAACCCCTTCCCTGCCAGTGACATTTACACAGTAATCAGTGCATTTTTATAGCACTGATCGCTGTATAATTGTCAATGGTCCTAAAAATGTGTCAAAAGTGTCCAATGTATCCATTGTAATGTTGCAGTCCCGATAAAAATCACTGATCACCGCCATTACTAGTAAAAAAAAAAATAATAATAATAAAAATGCCATAAATCTTTCCCCTATTTTGTAGAAGCTATAACCTTTGTGCAAACCAATAAATTTACGCTTATTGTGATTTTTATTAGCAAAAATATGTAGAAGAATACATTTCGGCCTAAACTGAGGAAAAAATTTGCTATTTAAAAAAAAAAAAATTGGGATATTTATTGTAGCAAAAAGTACAAAATATTGTTGTTTTTTTTTCAAATTGTTGCTCTTTTTGTTTATAGCGCAAAAAATAAAAATGCAGAGGTGGGGGGCGTGGCTTGCCGGCATCTGTGATGGCAGCTTAATCCTTCTTCTCCGCTCCAACCCCGGCTAATAGCGGCTTCACAGCACTTCATCCACCACGAAAAACATCCGTTCACCCCCCCCGCGGGTCACACGGCACCTGGGCGCAATGTTGAAGAGGAGGAAAGAGCGGACTGTGCCTAACAAACTGACTGACTTCTACTCGTATGAGAGAACGGGCAGGGGACAAGATGGCGCTGACAGTTCTGACAGGAATGCAGCTGTGCGGTCTCCTCACACCAGTGGCGGCGGATCACAGCGCTCAGCCTTCTCACAGGCAAACTGTGAGTATTCTCCACCTCGCTCACCCTCTTCTGCCTCCCCTGTGAAATCCAAACCTAGGAGAGAGGATGACACCCCACAGAGCAGCCATAACATGCCCTTCACTTTACCTCCCTCTGATGTCCAGCACCACACAGCCATAGATAGCTTCCCTGCTTCTGATCAGCCCTTATCTGAGCTCACAATGAAGAACATGCTGATCTCCCTTAAACAATCGCTGTACACAGATCTCTCAGCTGCAGTATCCTCTCTGGCCTCTGTAGTACAGCAACAGGACCAGCGCCTCCAGCATGTTGAAAACAAAATGTCTGACCTTTTCACTGCTCATAATGATATGGTAGATGTATGCACGGAACATGACGATGAAATGCAAGCAATACATCTTAAATTGGCAGATCTCGAAGATCGTTCTCGAAGGAACAACATCAAATTCCGCAACGTACCCGAATCGGTTCAACCACCCAAATTGGTGCGATTCCTACAATCCTTGATGCGCGCACTAGTACCTGACCTCACTGACAGAGATCTGGAAATTGACAGGGCGCATAGGCTACCAAAACCGCCTCACCTCCCGGCGGAAAAACCCAGAGATGTTCTAGCCCGCATACACTTCTTCAATGCAAAAGAAAAAGTGATGTTCGCTGCAAAACGATCGCCTAACCTTCCTGATCCTTTCACAGCCATCGCACTATATACAGATCTCTCCAAGGTGACCATGGAAAATCGTAGGCAACTAGCCACAATTACTAAAGCCCTCCAGAATCATCGCATACCATATAAATGGGGATTTCCCTCCAAACTGCTGATCACGTTCCAAAGCAAAACACATGTAGTGCGCACACTTCAAGCAGGCCTCCACTTACTGAGGCTATGGCGCATTATCCCAGAGGATAGCCCAAAACCACCTCCGTCTCCTCCTTCTCAAATGGAAGCCGAGTGGTCCCTTCAAGATGCCTGATGCCTTTGGTGGTGCATGAAGTCTCATATGCCACCCAGCCGGGTGACGGCGGTTAATTGTCTCTTTGAAGCCTATCCTTCCATCCACTGGCTCCACGTTTCTGGAAGCCACTGGAGGAAATCCCCCCTCTGTTTAGATAGATCCAGCAGTATTTCTGCACATTGAACCCGTATTGTTCACGGGCTCTTTCTTTTTACTACCCTTCTCACCCCACACCAGCCTTCACTACGCCTTCTGGACCTGCTCCAACGATCCACTGCTGTAGACCTGCCTATCCCGATCATCTCAGACCACAATACCATCTAATCAACATTCCTGGCACATTCCTGACCACGCCTGGCACTATCGTTTCAATATAAAGAGCCATACCCAACAACCTTACCATGCCAATCAAACTAACCTCCCTTAATGTCAAAGGCCTAAACAGCCCACAAAAAAGGGCCAATCTGCAAAGAGAACTAACAAATCATAATGCGGACATTGTCTTTATACAGGAGACGCATTTTGCAGAATCCAAAACTCCAAAGCTGAAGCTAAAAGGATACGATACCACATACCTGGCCTCGGGACCGAAGAAAAAAAATGGTGTACTGACAGCTATACGCGCTACTCTCCAGTTCCAACACCTTCACACTTATGCCGATCCACAGGGTCGCTACCTCATTCTTATTTGCTCCATTGCTCAAACCACATACACTCTAGTCAACATCTACGGACCAAACTCCAGACAAGTTCGCTTTCTTAGACGCCTTTTCAAGAAAATCAACACCCTACGCCAAGGCAACTTAATCGTGGGCGGTGACCTGAACATTATCGGCGACCCATCCATGGACACCTCTACCAACAAAGACCATTCCCGACCAGCCCTGAATCCCCTACTCCACTACCTGGATCTCTTTGATGTATGGAGAGCACAACATGGATTGGAACGCGATTACACATTCTTTTCTCACCCGCAGCTATCCTACTCACGCATTGACTCCTTCATAGTAGACAAATGGACACTCCAAAATGTTATGGACTCTGATATTGGTCTCATCACATGGTCAGACCACGCCCCTATTTCGATCACCCTTGGCGATCGTAGACCGGGACCACCGAGAATATGGAGACTTGACACCTCCCTTCTGGAGGACCCTAAAGTCCTACAAGAAATAGAGACTGAACACCACTCCTTCTTTGAACTTAATGACTTGCCTGATACCGACAAATTTACACTATGGTCAACCTACAAAGCTTACCTTAGAGGTATTTTCATAAAGCTTAGTAAACGAGCGAGACGACAGAGGACCCAGCAGATTGATGAGGTTTTATCTAACATTTCCGAAATAGAAAAAATAAACAAATCTTCCCCCTCCCACATGCAAACTCTTAAACTCCTGGAGCTAAGACAAAAACTACGCATCCTTCTGCTACATAAATTCGAACTTAACTTTAAATTCTCCAAGGCCAATTTTTATGCTTTAGGTAATAGGGCTGGATCACTACTAGCAAAACAAGTAAAAGCCCATCGCACAAAAGCCAAAATTCTCTCTCTCCGACACCCCACTTCAAAACAACTCTTAACCAACCCTCAGGAAATTGCAGATGCGTTTAGTGAATTCTACGCATCACTCTATAATCTTAGAAATGACCCTCTCACTCCCCAACCTACAGCAGAACAAATTTTTAGCTATTTAGACCCGATTAAATTGCCTAAAATTTCAGAGGCACAATTCGAAACTGTCTCTAAACCATTCACTAATGAAGAAGTCCTCAAGGCCATAAACACCCTCCCTCTCCATAAATCCCCAGGAGAGGATGGCTATTCCAACCTATTCTACAAAAAATTTGCCACCATTTTAGTCCCTAAACTAACAGACCTCTTCAACACTGCTGGTTCCTCTGGCTCTTTGCCTACAGATATGCTGCGCTCACTTATAGCAACCATTCCAAAACCTGGGAAAGACGCCTCTGTTGCCTCTAACTATAGGCCAATCTCGCTTTTAAATACCGACATCAAGCTGCTCGCCAAAGTTATCGCCAACAGACTGATGATGTTTCTCCCAGAGCTGGTCCACCCAGACCAGGTTGGGTTTGTCCCAGGCAGACAGGCACCTGACGCAACTAGAAGGGTGCTCAACCTCGTCCATCAAGCTACACAGAGTCGAACGCCTTCTCTGCTTCTGTCCCTAGATGCAGAGAAGGCGTTTGATAGGGTACACTGGAACTTCCTCCAGGCAGTGCTGACAAAGTTCGGTATTACCGGTTGGTTCCAAAACGCAATCCTTTCCTTATATTCTAAACCATCAGCTACAGTGTTCACTGGGGGGACGATATCTGCTCCTTTTGAAATATCTAATGGTACACGGCAAGGGTGCCCCCTCTCCCCACTTCTTTTTGCTCTACTAATGGAACCCTTGGCCTCCAAAATAAGATCCGAACCCCTAATCTCTGGCATACCATGTAATGGTACAGACCACAAAATTAGTCTATATGCAGACGACGTAGTTCTAATGGTCACTAACCCCATCCAGTCCCTACAGACTATACAAAACATCCTTCACCAATTCAGCTCTATCTCTTATTATAAACTAAATGCCACAAAATCCATGGTTCTCCCTATACATCTCCCTCCTCAATTGGCTACCCACCTAAAATCCACCACGCCTTATGTATGGACAAACACGTCTATTCCCTACCTGGGAATCCTGCTAACCCCCAATCTAAACCGATTGATCGACTTGAACTTCCATACCTTCTCTCGAAATTTACCCACGCTACTGAAATCTCTACGCTGCATGGGTCTCTCTACACTGGGGCGTATAGCTACCTTCAAAATGATAATACTGCCAAAACTTCTCTACTTATTCCGAACACTCATCTTACCTATTCCTCGCTCCCTCCTGACCACAATCCAGAGTCAAGTAACTAAATTTATCTGGAACTCTAAACCACCTAGATGTGCCAGCTACATACTCACTAGACCCCACAAATTAGGCGGAGCTGGACTGCCTCATATTGGCAACTACTACTACGCCTCCATACTGGACCAACTGTACTATTGGTGGCATCCTACACCTGAAAAACAATGGTCCACCATTGAAACCTCCTATTCCCCACTGGCTAACCTAACTGACCTCCTCTTATTATCGACGGCCGGCTACTCCCCAACACCTAGATGCACTAATCCTACGATATCTGCCTCTCTACAGGCATGGAATAGACTTCTTACCGCGTACCCCCGGGACTCACCTAGTAAGACATTACCATTACCACTAAGAGCCCTGTCCTCCTGCATTCCAGACTTGAACCTCTCCCGGTGGCACAAAGCTGGTATACTGGTCATTGGTGACTTGATCAACCACAATTCAGTACAGTTGTTTGCAGATCTGCAAACTAAATTTCAACTCCCAAACTCAGAAGATTACACGTACACTAGAATCACTCACTTCTTGACCACGACCAAACTACCCTCCACAGTAAAAATTCCTGTACCAATCTACCTACATTACTTCTCTAACCCATCCCCTAGCAAAAGTATTTCCAGGATATACTCCTGCCTTAATGACACCAGACCCTGCTCTCAGGTGCACTCCTTAAATAAATGGGCCGAAGAACTGAATGTCCCCTTCACCCAAACTCAATGGCTACAGGCCTTTACAGACACCTTTCAGGCATCTCACTGTTCCAACCACTGGGAATCCTACCAGAAAACCATCCACAGATGGTACCTCACACCCTACCGACTCTCAAAAATGTACCCTGGCCACCCTCCATCATGCTGGAGGAACTGCGGAAGTATAGGTTCCATTGCACATACCCTCTGGTTCTGCAAATCCCTTACATCCTTTTGGAACCAAGTATTCGCTTTACTCTCCTCCATTACTGGGACGTCCTGCCCTCCGTCCCCAGCTCTAGCCCTGCTACATATTGGCATGGACAAAATACCATTCAGCTAGATGTATTATTATTCACCTACTCTATGCTGCCAAATTAAATATCACTAGATTATGGAAAACTGCTAGAATTCCCTCCATCTTGCATACTATCACTGACCTCAACTTTCAATGTGAAATGGAGAGAATAGTAGCCAGAAAAAACTCACGTTTACGTAAATTCAAAGATATGTGGTCTTTTTGGTTACAACATCCGAAATGTACTGTTCAACTGTAATTACCCTGGTGTAAACTACTTATGGATCGTTTATCACTTCATTCACAACCTGCTGGTGCCCTTCTCCCTCCACCTCCTATTTCCCCCCCCCCCCATCCCTAACCCCCCCTCCCCCCCCTTTTCTTTCCCGTCTAGAACCTGTTACTACTCGACAACCATCCTTTGTTCAACATTCTACTGTTTCAAACCACCACAGTGTTAATTAACGAATAGACAGTTTCTAGTCGGAACATCTGTATATGTCACTACTGTTATGACTCTAACATGTATGTACCTGTTTAAAACTTCAATAAAAATTACAATTCAAAAAAAAAAAAAAAATGCAGAGGTGATCAAATACCACCAAAAGGAAGCTCTATTTGTGGGAAAAAAAAGGACATCAATTTTGTTTGACAATTGCACGGTCATACGGCGCTGTACCCAGTTAAAGCGACGCAGTGCTGTATCGCAAAAAATGGCCCGGTCATTGAGCAGCTAAATCTTCCGGGGCTGAAGTGGTTAATTAAAAAAAAAACAAAGCACAATATATACCCCATTTTTTTTTGTAAAATATGAAAGATGATGTTATGCTGAGTAAATAGATACCTAACCTGTCACGCTATAAAATTGAGCACACTCGTGGAATGGCGACAAACTACGGTACTTAAAAATGTTTACAGATTACCTGTTTAAAGTTACAGAGTAGCTCTAGAATTATTGCTCTCGCTCTAACGTTCGCAATAATACCTCACATGTGTGGTGCGAACACTGTTTACATATGCGTGTGTGACTTACATACGCGTTTGCTTCTGCGTGCAAGCACAGAGTGATGGGGGTGCTTTAAATTTTTTAATTTATTTTATTTTTTATTTTTACACTGTCCCTTTTTTTTCTTGATAACTTTTATTTATTCCTATTACAAGGAATGTAAACATCCCTTGTAATAGAAATAAGGATGACAGGTCCTCCTTTATAGAGAGAACTAGGGTCAAAAAGACCCCAAATATCTCCTTTCTAATTTTAAAAGCAAAAAAAAAATTAAAAACATTTTTAATCTTTTGATTTAAAATAAAAAAAATTTACTGCAAACCTGGACCGGAAGTGACGTCATGACATAGCTCTGACCACAGAGGCCATCAAAGAGGATCTGGTCTTTTATCGCCTCTGTGACCAGCTGGATGCACCATCAGATAGTTTTTTTGGGCGCACCGCTAAAAACGGTCAGCCCGAGAAAAAACGGGGAGCAGCGGGAGGGGGGGGGGACGTCCCCTCCCGCCGCTTCTGAAAGCGTTCCAGCGGCTCACGAGCTGTTCAGACCACTTTCATGAGAAAGCCAGCCGCTAAGAAAAAATATGGGGTAACTCCAGAAAAGCACTCCAAGGCCGCAACATTATATATATATATATATATATATATATATATATATATATATATATATATATATATATATATATATATATATGTGTAATTCGGTCTTGAAGTGGTTAAGAGAAAATCTAAAAAAGTCAAAAGTCAGCAGAATATTATACTAACTGGCCTGTCCCTTTTTAGAACTACAAATTCCAGGTGTTCATGTAGCACCAGATGATCCTATTTCATACTAAACTGGGCAAATACAACATCTTTACATCGTTCTTTACTCTTACAGCTCCCCGCCAAAGCTTCTACATTGAAGGTCCTTAGTGAGGCCATCTGTGATGAGGTCCAGGGTCAGTGAGCGGGCTGCTAATCTCCTGGATACATATAATCGCAGCCTGAGAGGATATAACGTTGAAGAGAAGAAGAGGTTTAGGAAGGAAATGAAATCTCTGCTGAAAAATAATACTACAGGTATCAGGAACATCGCAGGTTAAAGTCTGGTTTCTTGGATCATCCTTTGCTTGATCGATGCAGGTGTATGCATACACCGGTTTCAGCCATAGGAGTTCGGGATCGTGATTGGGTTCCTGACTGCCATCCATGCTTGTTTGACCCACCGCCGCTGGACGTGGTATATCTATTATTATGAACTATATGGTGCCATATTGACTCTGAATGAATGAATGACTTGTATAGCGCTGTAAATGTGAACTGAATCGCCTCAAGGCGCTTGATCCATCCTGTGTTGTTCTGCTTCTTAGAAGAGGAAGGTCTTGAGTTTTTTTCTGAAGGCCCGATGGTTTTCTTCCATGCGGATGTTAGTGGGTAGAGCGTTCCATAGCCGAGGTCCTTGGACTGTGACTCTTTGTTCTCCCTTTGATTTGTAGTGGGACTTGGGAATGAGGAGGAGGTTTTGGTTAGTGGATTGGAGACTTCGATTGGGTGTGTAGTGTTTTATTTTCTCGCATAGGTATTGAGGAGCGTTTCCTTGTGTGCATTTGCGGGTGAGGCAGAGGGTCTTGAATATGATCCGGTCCTTTACGGTTAGCCAATGTAGGGTCCTCAGGGATGGGGAGATGGATTCCCAGGGTTTTTTTCCCATTACCAGTCTTGCTGCTGTGTTTTGGATGACTTGTAGGCGTGCAATCTGGTATTTAGGTATTCCTATGTAGAGGGAGTTTGCGTAGTCGAGTCGGGAATGGATGATTGTTCCAACTATTGCTGCTTTGTCCTCTTCTGGGATGAAGGGGATGAGTCTATGTAGCAGCACTCTCAAGTTTTTATGTCAGTACCCACCTTGCCTTGCCTTGCCTTGTTAACATATGTTAAGCCTTCTACCTGCTGTAGGTTTATTTACCTTCTTGATGTTGTTACATCACCATGAACTTTTATGTTCTTTCTTTAACACTTATTTGTATCACTTCTAGGGTTATTTATTGAGTATATATGCACTCATCCTTTCACTGCACTTCATATTTTACACTTTACTCCTTAGATGCAAATCTGGGGCATACTTATTTCTTAGCGCTGCATCTCCATTCACCCCTATAGACCAGTCCATTATCTGCTCCATTATAAAAAAAGCAGAAGGGGATCCGTTCTCCTGCCGCCGGTCAGTCTTTTTCCCATAGTGGAAGGAAAGAAAATGGTGTACTCCATAGCTTACTTTAGTCTGTCAGTGAATCCGCCTTGTGGGGACACAGCATAAATACCTGACAGAGAGTTTAATGCTTCCCCGCTCTGTTTGATACTATTTGGAAGGTTTTCGACTGGTGGCTGGTGCTCCGTTTTTTGGGGGTCAAACATACCCCCCACCCGTTCCCCCTGCCCGCTCGCAAGCCCACCAGCCCCACACTTACCCCATCCGGGTCGCGGGCAGCTTCTCCTTTAAGCCAATCCGGTCGCTTCTCCTCCTGGCCAATTCGGTCGCTTTTCCTCCTGGCCAGTCCGGTCTTAGGACCTGCTTCCTGTCACGATTGGCCAGGAGGAGAAGCAGGAAGACATTAGCGAGTCAACATTCGCTAATATCACAAGTGGGTGGGCTCGGGGTCCCTGAGCGCACCCTTTTTGAAGTCAATTAGAGCCTCAGGCCTCATGTGCTTCACAAAAAAAAACCTCATAGAACTCTATGCATGGAGATTAGGGGCCGGCGCATAGAGATTGGGGCGACAACACTTCTGCCCCCCTTATGGACGGCCCGCCGCTAAGGTTTTCCATTTACATGCACTTAAAAAAAAAAAAAAAAAACCTGCCTAGCAGCTAAGATGATTTAGTTATTACAAGGAAAAACCCTTCCTGAATTAGTTTCACTTTGTTACTGGTTTTACTTGCCCTGAGGTTATATCAAATTCCATCAGCTGTCAGCTGAAGGGTAGGAAAATAACAGCTGGCAGCCTTGAAGTTTTTCCTCCAATAACAAAGTGAAATTAAGTTTTCTATGGCTAATGAAAAAAAAAAGTATTAGTAACTTTGTAACTCTGGCAATGCAATAAACCATGTAGACTTCAGAAAATGAGGGTTCTTAATTGGGATTAAAAGAATTTACTTAGTAAGAAGGAGAAACAAATCATAAAAAGTCAGGATTGCAACAAAGTGACGGTTCCAATGGATGATAAAAAGCAAAGGCTATAAATAGGTATGAACGCCGATGGTTCAGTACTATGTACCCCATATTCATTCATGTAGGGGGGCTGGTATCTGGGGGCCCCATTATTATTAAAGAGGGCTTCCAGATTTCAATAAGCCCCTAACCCGCAGATCCCATAATCACTGGTCAGGGTTGTGGGGATGAGACCCTTGTCTTAATCAACATGGGGACAAGGTGCTTTGCCAGGGGGTCTCCCTGGCAAGGCACCCACCCATGTTAACTGCTTGCCGAAAGTATACTGTATATATATAGCGTCAAAACGCACCTGTATGTGATCCTGCACTTCTGGGTCTGGGGCGCGCACACCCGCGCCGCCGGTGACACATTGGGAGCCAACCAGCGGGCTCGCTGTTCACCAGGACCCGCTGATCATTCGAGACAGAGGCAGAACAGCGGTCTGCCTACGTAAACAAGGTAGATGACCATTCTGTCAGTAGGAAAGATAAATGATCCTGTGTTTCTGCAAAGCAGGGACACGGATCTCTGCCTTCCCATAGTACCTACAGTTTGTAAGCACTCCCTGGGCACACATTTAACCCTTTGATCACCCCAATGATAACCCCTTCCCAGCCAGAGTCATTAGTACATATTTTTAGCACTGATCACTGTATTAGTGTCAATGGTGATGTCAGTTAGTCAGTTCCCACCCAGTGTCATTAATGCCATGTACACACGAGCAGACTTTTCCGACGGACCTTTTGACGGACTTCCGACGGACTTTCCCAATGAACGGACTTGCCTACACATGATCACACCAAAGCTTGACGGATTTGTACGTACACCGGACTAAAATAAGGAAGTTGATAGCCAGTAGCCAATAGCTGCCCTAGAGTCGGTTTTCGTCCGTCGGACTGGCATACAGACAAGTGGATTTTTCTATAGGAACTGGGTCCTACGTAAAGATTTGAAACATGTTCCAAATCTAAAGTCTGTCAGATTTTCGACCGAAAAAGTCAGCTGCAGGTCCAATGAAGCCCACACACGGTCGAATTGTCCGCCAGACTCGGTCCGTCAGACCAGTCCGGTTGAAAAGTCCGCTCGTGTGTACGCGGCATTAGTGTCAGATTTCTCACAGCACTATCACAGTCCCACTATAAAGTCGCTGACATTTGTATAGAAATTCTATTTTTTTTTTTTTTTTTATTTAGGCTCGGTTCACACTGGGGCGGCTTGAAAGTCGCCCCACTCTGAAGCCATCCCGTACAGTGCGAGTTCAGCGTGGTTTACAAATGACTTCTGCTCCGAATACACCCCCCAAGTAGTGTAGGAACCTCAAGTCAACCCAAGTTGAGTCGCTCTGATTAGAATGGTTCCATTGCACTGAATAGAGTGTGACTTGTCAGGCACAGGCAGCTAAGTCGCCTGACAGGTCGCCCCAGTGTGAACCGAGACTTATTGGATATGTTTTATAAACAGACAGTAAAAAATATTGTTTTTTTTTTTTTAAATATTTTTTGGTCTTTCATTTATAACATAAAAAACCCAGTGGGGATCAAATACCACCAAAAGAAAACTCTATTTGTGTGAAAAAAAGATATAAAATTTGTTTGGGTACAGCATTGCATGACAGCCCAATTTCCTGTCATGGAGGGGTTTAAAATTTTCAGGAGCTGAAGTGGTTAAAATCCATACCAAACTCAAGGAGGGGGAAAAAAACACAGCACCAAGACCTATACAAAGGTCCCCAAAATACATAGTAGATCCTTGGGAGATGGAGGGTTAAAAACAAAAATACGCTGGGTAATGATAGCTGTCAAAGTCATTTTAGGGCAATTTTAAACCATTTTTTCTTTGTAAATGTAAGTATGTACTGAAATGATGAGGTTGACCTCTCTTGTATCTCTGGCCCAAGCACCACTGGAAGTGAAACAGATAGTGCCAAGGGACAGGAGGAACATGAGTGCTGATGTTGATGTTGATGGCAGAACCTTGGGCAGGAGATGCAGATATGAAAGATCCAGCAGAACACCTGGTCAGAAACAACAGAATTGTGAGAAGAACCAGCTGAGGTTCAAGGGGATCTCTGGTTGCACTGCAGGTTCAGAAGGCAAAGTTCATAAGTGCTTCCGGTAAGCCTATGACAGGTGATGCTGGATGTAGCCAGTACAGACACTCAGTAATAACGTGGAGCCAAGTCAAAGGAACGTGGAGCCAAGCAGAGGCAGAAGCATAGTCACATAGGTAGCCAAGGTTTTGCTTTTAGGGCAAAAAGTTTAAATTTGGTCTCATCTGACCAAAGCACCTTCTTCCACATGTTTGCTGTGCCCCCACTGTTCACAAACTACAAACAAGACGTCTTATGGATTTCTTTCAACAATGGCTTTCTTCTTGCTGCTCTTCCATAAAGGTCAGATTTGTGGAGAACACGACTAATAGTTGTCCTGTGGACAGATTCTCCCACCTGAGCTGTGGATCTCTGCAGCTCCTCCAGAGTTACCATGGGCCTCTTGGTTGCTTCTCTGATGAATGCTCTCCTTGTGGGCCTGTCAGTTTAGGTGGACGGCCATGTCTTGGTAGGTTTGCAGTTGTGCCATACTCTTTCCATTTTCGGATGATGGATTGAACAGAGCTCCCTGAGATGTTCAAAGCTTGGGATATTTTTTTTATAGTACAAAAAAGGTCACTGCCCCCACCTATAACTGGTCTTCACAGCAAGGAGCACTGGAAGGGCAAACGCATGTAAAATAAAACCAAAGAATTTCCAAGCTCAACTTACCAACCAGCCTGCGACCAACCGAATTAACCTGCCTAACAGTATGCGTTAAAAACAGGGGTTTAGTTGCACACATTTGCAAGTACATGCATTTTTTAATAGCCTAACCCTGCTTTAGACTTCTGCACAACTTTATCCCAGACCTGTCTGGTGTGTTTCTTGGCCTTCATGATGCTGTTTGTTCACTAAGGTTCTCTAACCAACCTCTGAGGGCTTCACAGAACAGCTGTATTTATACTGAGATTAAATTACACACAGGTGGACTCTATTTACTAATTAGGTGACTTCTGAAGACAATTGGTTCCACTAGATTTTAGTTAGGGGTATCAGAGTAAAGGGGGCTGAATACAAATGCCCCCCCCCCCCACACTTTTCACATATTCATTTGTAAAACATTTTGAAAACCATTTATCATTTTCCTTCCACTTCACAATTATGTGCCACTTTGTGTTGGTCTATCACATAAAATCCCAATAAAATACATTTATGTTTTTGGTTGTAACATGACAAAATGTTGAAAATTTCAAGGGGCATGAATACTTTTTCAAGGCACTGTGTATATATATAATTTTATTAGAGTCTGATGCAGAAGATCCAGTATATCCCATGGCAAATTCAGAAGTCATGAGCTCAGAAGAGAAGAATCAAGTGAAAGAAATGCTACGCTAAACAAGAAGCTAATGATGAGGAACAAGTACTAGCTGATCTTCTAGTTGACCATCCACATTCCAAAGTACATCGTCAGAAAATGAAAGTAAAATTTCAAAGAAAGATATTGAAGGTAATAAATCATCACAGCAACATTCTACATTTACTTTATATGAGATCAGTAAAGCGTCACCATATGACTCAGCCACGTGGTTTCCAGTCAACGGCCACCATAAGTCAAAACAAAAATGACTCTGACTCACGCCCAGAAACTCCATGTTATTCTCTATTAGGTCAAGGCAAACTAAACAGGCAACAAAACTTTCTTTTGACCCCTCCCAATCAAATCCCTAAATGTATATCAATCCAATATATTGTGTATGTATAGATATAATATAGTATAATAAGACATGATGGGAGTCAGTGGTAAAACTACCATGAAAAGCTTCCAAAAATGAAAACAAAACCTGGTTTTGACTCTACCAACTCTCAGGGTCCGGGACCAGGGGTTGGGCAGGAGGGGGCGGCTGCCCTGGGCGCAGTGGTTTATTGCAGGGATGAGGGTTAACCTGACGCTAATCCTAAGGGAAGGGGGGCGCAGTTTGGTATCTTTGCCCTGGGTACTGGATGACATCGTCCCAGCACTGCCAACTCTCATCTATAAAAAAATATATGCCGTATATACTCGAGTATAAGTCAAATTTTTCAGCACATTTTTTTGTGCTGAAAGTGCCCCCCTCGACTTATACTTGAGTCAAGTACTTTTCTGCAGCAAAAAATTTCATTTTCCAAACCGACTTTGGGGCCCCGTATCTCAGGGCCACTTGGTGCTAGGAACCCCAAATTTGGTGTGCACACCCAGTTGGACTGGTACCACAACATATCCACACATAGCTGAAGTTCCTAGCTCTAAGTGGCCCCGAGATACGGGGCCCCAAATCCAGTTCAGAAAATGTCATTCTCTGCTGCAGAAAAGTGCTTGACATTTTCTGAACTGATTTTTGGGGCCCCGTATCTCGGGGCCCCAAAAATCTAGAAACCCCAGCTTTGGAAAATTTATGGTGCTAGTTCCACTGGGTTTGCACACCAAATTTAGGGTTTTTAGCACTAAGTGGCCCCGAGATAAGGGGCCCCAAAGTCGGTCAACCGTGTCCAGCAATGTCATTTCGGGACCCTTTGGGTTCAGAGACCCCAAATTTTGGCTGCAGCTAGGGGGCATCTAGGAACCCTTAACTACCGAGTTTGAAGTTCAGGGGACCTATGGCTGCAAATGGGCACAGTGAGGCTGCAAATGGGAACAGTGAGGCTGCAAATAGGCATTGTTGACCCTCTTTTCCACTTACAGTAGCTGTGCATTTCTCACCCTCGTCTTATACTCGGGTCAATAAATTTTTCCCATTTTTTTGTGGTAAATTAGGGCCTCGACTTATACTCGGAACGACTTATACTAGTAGTATACTAGTAGTAATAGTTAATAGTATATACGGTATGTGAACAATGTAATGAAGATCAGCTAGCACACAAACAAACCAAGTCACATCAAATATATATATAAAACAAGTGCAGCGCTAAACCGAAACTGAAAAAGTGTAGATAACAAAAATAAATCTGTGACTATTAAAAGCAACTATCAATAATGTGAATCAAGACAAAAACCTATGAAGTATATATAAATGTCTATAATGCAATGTGCTAAACTCTGCGACCAGAGTCCATAAATATAGATTAAAGAAGTCTTCTCAGACAGTGGGGGTGCTTAGACACAGGATGTTGGCTGAAGACTGAACTGCACAGCAACCACAGGCAACACGTCATAGACATCTAGAGTTGGATACTCTTACCGGATTTTGTAGGACATATCTGCCATATAGCAGTACGTCTGTCAGAGCCTGTGGAGGTGGCCTCCCGTGGAATCCACCCAGATGTTATCCCTTCGGTCACGATCTCCGATAGGCAGGGTTGTCACTTGGGTCGCGGTCACCGATAACCAGGATTGTCACAGGTGGGGATTGTCAGCTCACTCGCACACTCTCCAGTTCCAGGCAGGTTCAAAAGGTCAGAAGAAATCAATCATGGATGAAGTCATGGAGAAAAAAGAGAAAAAAGGGGCTCCACATGGCGTAGGTCAAAACATAAAAGGATTTTATTGGATAAAAAGCCTTACAAAGAGTAAAAAAGTAATCACTAAGTAAAATGGTGGCAACGTGGGAAGCAAACGCCCTACGCGTTTCGACTAAAAAAGCCTTCAACTGGGGCATGAAACAGCCTCTCCACGTTGCCCATGTATATAGACTATGAACACCATTTCAAAATAATTAGGTCCGCCCTTATAATGGCGGAACCGGAAGTACACAGTTTAATACTATATAATCGTTATAAACTGGACTCATATGGTATTGATCGCATGTGTAGTGACACAGAGCATTAGGCCTGAAGTGTGGGAATAGTTCAGGGTTCGAACAGGAGTTTACACAGTGGAGGGGGCCCCAAACGTTGGATCGCCGAATCGGCTTGCGTTCCAAGCCTCACCTCCACAGTGATTACCACAGTAATTAGAGGAGCTTGCATTCCAAGTCATCAGGGCACGTGACCGGGGAGGAGACAACAGCCGGCGAACAGTGCGCCGCTGACGTCTCTCACGGTCATCCACGAGAAGCATGCGCTCCAAGCCTCTTGTGTGGGAGGGAGGAGCGGCCACTCTAAAGTTAACCTCATCTATACTCAGGACAGGCCAGATCACTCATTGGCGAGCTGGGTGGTTAACCACTCCCCCTCCTGTCATCTGAACGCCACGATACAAACTGCCCTGGCAACAATAGAAGACAGCAACAGGGTAGCTCAGCCACATTAAAAGGTCCAGTTCTAGGCTCTTGGTCGCCAACCAAGAGGGGGCCAAATATGTGGACCATATGTACACTGTCATTCAGGACATGCCCAGCGTGGTGGTCGGATACAAAGGAGACATCCTAAACAGTGCATCCTAGTGTGGAATTAGACTCACCACGCTATACGTCTAACCTGACCCAGGTCATCCACCCCTGCAGGTCAGACAAAGTAATACATGCTCAGGCCACCAAAGGTGAGGACTGAGCAACGCCACATCGTCCAAATGACCCGGGGGGAGCCCAAAGGCCCTATAGTGGAAGAAAAACTTGCATTATTGCCCACTGTAGTCATATCATAATGTATCATGAAACGACCAGTGGGTAAGCCCACACGTGGTGTTATCCCCCTCCTTAGGGTGCTGAAGACTGAATAGTGGGCCAATCGCCTTATCAAACATGACAAGACGGTCCCTTAAACAGATACTAAAGTGAAATTGTCATGAGGGGGGGGGTTGTCAGATTGTATAGGTAACCAACCCAAATCCATACTGGATGGCACCACAAATCAACATTCCACTCGACATAAATGTCCTAGTTAAATTTAATGATCAGCTAATCCGTTTAACATAAAAACCCAGGATAGGAACATGGTATCCGAACTCAATATAATGGGACAAAGTAGCCAAAAATTGAGAGACACATATGCTCTTCTTTCTTTGTGGGAGAAAGAAAAGGGGGGGGGGGGAGGAAGGCATATGTGACATGAATAATAGAATAAAACCTAATAGCACTCATAACAACATCCTAAAAGCTAGGCGAGACCAAAGAGGGGTAGGGGGTGTGTCGCGGGGACAAAAGTGCCTCTTACGCATGGTTAATGAATCTATTACGTTTTTTTTTTTTTCCACATCAGCGAACAATGTTAGAGGGCTAAATCAGCTCGATGTTCATTAAGGCCCCTTTCACATTGGGGCGGTAGGGGGCGGTAGAGGGCATCGGCGGTAAAACAGCGCTATTTTTAGCGCTGTTTTACCGCGGTATTCGGCCGCTAGCGGTGCGGTTTTAACCCTCCGCTGGCGGCCGAAAAAGGGTTAAAACCCTGTCCCATTGATTTCAATGGGCAGGAGCAGTTTAGGAGCGGTGAATACACCGCTCCTTCCCCGCTCCCAAGATGCGGCTAGCAGGATATTTTTTCTTCTCCTGCCAGCGCACCGCTTCAGTGTGAAAGCCCTCGGGCTTTCACACTGAACAAACAGTGGAGGCTGTTTAGGGGTGGTTTGCAGGTGCTATTTTTAGTGCAATAAAGCCTGCAAACCGCCCCAGTGTGAAAGGGGTCTAACTGTCGCCTTCTCAAATTCACATCATAGTGGATTATGCATTTCCTCTAATCCTTTTATAAAATCACAGCATAAGACTTTATTACATTACATTACCATCCCTTCCTGCCTTCTCCAAACCCATAAACTCAGCTGTAACTAGGCTATGGCCTGGTATCAGTTAAAGCTTATCCTTCACTGAACCAATTTGGAGAAAACAGGAAAAAGAGAAAAGAGAAAAAAAAAAAGAAAAAGAAGAAAAGAGGGAGAAAGAAGGACATATGAAAGCCAACTTATGGGCCCCCCATATCCATCCTTTACTAACAAATAGGGATGAGCCGAACACCCCCCTGTTCGGTTCGCACCAGAACATGCGAACAGGAAAAAAGTTCGTGCGAACACCGTTAAAGTCTATGGGACACGAACATTAATAATCAAAAGTGCTAATTTTAAAGGCTAATATGCAAGTTATTGTCATAAAAAGTGTTTGGGGACCTGGGTCCTGCCCCAGGGGACATGGATCAATGCAAAAAAAAGTTTTAAAAACGGCCGTTTTTTCAGGAGCAGTGATTTTAATAATGCTTAAAGTCAAACAATAAAAGTGTAATATCACTTTAAATTTCATACCTAGGGGGGTGTCTATAGTATGTCTGTAAAGGGGCGCATGTTTCCCGTGTTTAGAACAGTCTGACAGCAAAATGACATTTTGAAGGAAAAAACCCATTTAAAACTACCCGCGGCTATTGCATTGCCGACAATACACATAGAAGTTCATTGATAAAAACGGCATCGGAATTCCCCAAGGGGGAACCCCGAACCAAAATTAAAAAAAAAAAATGACGTGGGAGTTCCCCTAAATTCCATACCAGGCCCTTCAGGTCTGGTATGGATATTAAGGGGAACCCTGGACAAAATTTTTTTTAAAAATGACGTGGGGTTCCCCTTAAATTCCATACCAGACCTGAAGGGTCAACAAGGGGACCCCCAGGTCCCGCCCCCCCTGTGTGAAATGGTAAGGGGGTACTTACCCCTATCATTTCACTAAAAAAATGTCAAAAATGTTAAAAATGACAAGAGACAGTTTTTGACAATTCCTTTATTTAAATGCTTCTTCTATCTTCCTTCATCTTCTGGTTCTTCTGGCTCTTCTGGTTCTTCCTCCGGCGTTCTCGTCCAGCATCTCCTCCGCGGCGTCTTCTATCTTCTTCTCCTCGGGCCGCTCCGCACCCATGGCATGGGGGGGAGGCTCCCGCTCTTCTCTTCTTCTTTTCTTCTCTTCTTCTCTTCTTCATTTTCTTCTCCGGGCCGCTCCGCATCCATGCTGGCATGGAGGGAGGCTCCTGCTGTGTGACTGCACTCCTCGTCTGACAGTTCCTAAATAACGGGGGGCGGGGCCACCCGGTGACCCCGCCCCCTCTGACACACGGTGACTTGACGGGACTTCCCTGTGACGTCACGGGGAATGCCACAGGGAAGTCCCGTCATGTCCCGTGCGTCAGAGGGGGGCGGGGTCACCGGGTGGCCCCGTCCCCCGTTATTTAAGAACTGTCAGACGAGGAGCGCGTCACACAGCGGGAGCCTCCCTCCATGCCAGCATGGGTGCAGGGCGGCCCGGAGAAGAAAATGAAGAAGAGAAGAAGAGAAGAAAAGAAGAAGAGAAGAGCGGGAGCCTCCCCCCATGCCATGGGTGCGGAGAGGCCCGAGGAGAAGAAGATAGAAGACGCCGCGGAGGAGATGCTGGACGAGAACGCCGGAGGAAGAACCAGAAGAACCAGAAGAACCAGAAGATGAAGGAAGATAGAAGAAAGAAGAAGCATTTAAATAAAGGAATTGTCAAAAACTGTCTCTTGTCATTTTTAAAAATTTTGACAGTTTTTTAGTGAAATGGTAGGGGTAAGTACCCCCTTACTATTTCACACAGGGGGGGGGGCCAGGATCTGGGGGTCCCCTTGTTAAAGGGGGCTTCCAGATTCCGATAAGCCCCCCGCCCGCAGACCCCCACAACCACCGGCCAGGGTTGTGGGGATGAGGCCCTTGTCCTCATCAACATGGGGACAAGGTGTTTTGGGGGGCTACCCCAAAGCACCCTCCCAATGTTGAGGGCATGTGGCCTGGTAGGTTCAGGAGGGGGGGGGCGCACTCTCGTCCCCCCCTCTTTTCCTGTGGCCTGCCAGGTTGCGTGCTCGGATAAGGGTCTGGTATGGATTTTTGGGGGGACCCCACGCCGTTTTTTTTTTTTAATTTTGGTTCGGGGTTCCCCTTTGGGGAATTCCGATGCCGTTTTTATCAATGAACTTCTATGTGTATTGTCGGCAATGCAATAGCCGCGGATAGTTTTATATGGGTTTTTTCCTTCAAAATGTCATTTTGCTGTCAGACTGTTCTAAACACAGGAAACATGTGCCCCTTTACAGGCATACTATAGACACCCCCCAGGTACGAAATTTAAAGGGATATTACACTTTTATTGTTTGACTTTAAGCATTATTAAAATCACTGCTCCTGAAAAAACGGCCGTTTTTAAAACTTTTTTGCATTGATCCATGTCCCCTGGGGCAGGACCCAGGTCCCCAAACACTTTTTATGACAATAACTTGCATATTAGCCTTTAAAATTAGCACTTTTGATTTCTCCCATAGACTTTTAAAGGGTGTTCCGCGGCATTCGAATTTGCCGCGAACACCCCAAAGTGTTCGCTGTTCGGCGAACTTGCGAACAGCCAATGTTCGAGTCGAACATGAGTTCGACTCGAACTCGAAGCTCATCCCTACTAGCAAAACCGATGTTATACGGAAAGTTATCTATTCCTAATTCCACCCCTCCCACCCTCCCCCCATATTTAATATGTGTCCATCTAATCTTTTGTTTGGCTAAAAAATATGCTTGTCAAAACCACCTCTCTATAACACTCATTACCGTCAAGGGTTCCAATTACCTATATACCTGTGTTAAGCCTAACACTTGCTCTGCTCCGTATCGCGCCTGCTATTGAGGGCACCCCACCTTCTCCACCCATAGTTTCCACATACTTTCGAATTCCTGAAGATTGCCCCTCTTTATGTAGTCCAATCTTTCCCTACCCAAGGTTTCGCTAAGTGTAGAGATCCAGTCTTTCACAGTAGGGGGATCCTTTGATTGCCATCTTAATGTTATCATCTTCCTGGCTTGAAACAGGGCCCGCGTAATGGCTAGTGTAGTGCACAGCCTCTCTCCCTTCACTCTTCTATGCCCCAGAATGCATACTATAGCCTCCTTCACCACTATGGTGCCAAAGATATTACCCAAACTCCCAGTCACCCCCTCCCAGTATCTGAACAACTTGGGGCACCTCCACAACATGTGGATAAGATCTCCCGTCCCCCGACACCTGGGGCAATTGTCATTGGGCCTTCTCCTAAACTTAAAAAGTCTTTTAGGTGTATAATAGGCTCTATTTAGCAGCATGAAATGTGAGAGCTTTTGTGAAGGGGACACCGAGACCTGAACCCCCAGCTCCAAGATTCTCACCCATTGTTCCTGGGTCATTACTCCTATACCCTCTTCCCATTTAGCTCTTACGCCCTGTAGTATCCCCCACTGTTGTCCGATTTACTTAATTGATCATAAATTCTTGATATTAGCCCCCTAGTGGGGGTTACCTGGATTATACTCTGAAATAGAGACATCTCTTCCCATCTCAGAGTCTGAACTTTAAATTGAGCTTTGAGGTCATGTTCTAGCTGGAGGTATAGAAAAAGAGAACTCTGTGGTAACTTAAATTCCCTTACTAACTCCGAGAATTTCTTTAACCTAGTGCCATTATAAAGTTGACTTAGCCTTCTAATGTCAAGATTCTCCCACTCTCTAAAGGTGCCTATTTTAAGGACTTCCTGCAGGTTGCGATTGTTTCAGATAGGGGTGTAGACTGTTAGGTCTTCATACCTCATTATTTTCTTGACTGTTTTCCAGAGTTTAATTATCAGCTTAATTGTTGGGCATTCATCATGGAACATATCCGCCTCTAGAGCTTCAATTATTGTGTTGTGTGGAGCACTTAACAAAGCAACCTGCCATTAGGGGTGCCTCCTTTCGGTGTCCCGCATCCCAATAGCTGTTGCAATTGTGTTGAAAGAAAATAACACTCAGGACGTGGGAGGGCAAGGCCCCCCTCCCGGGTGGGGAGCTGAAGCACTCAAAGTCGAATCCTGGCTTGCTTCCCTTTCCATATCTATTCCCTAAAGAGGCTATCAATTCTTTTAAACCACCTCTTGCTAATCCACACTGGAGAGTTGTGCAGGACGTATAGCAGTTGTGGCATCCATACCATTTTTATTAAACGACATCTTCCTGCGGTTGACAAGGGCAGGCGTCTCCATATTCCTATTTTTTGTTTAAATTTTATTAATAGTGGAGCAAGGTTTTTACTAATATATAAGGTGGGGTCCTTCGTCAGAACAATTCCCAGGTACTTCAAGGCATCCACCATTACCAGCTGGGGCATTCCACGTACTATTGGCTCACTTATGGGGTCTAACGGTAAAAACTCGGATTTCTCCCAGTTTATCTCCAGGCCAGAGAAGCTACCAAATTCCTCCACTATTCTCATCGCTCCCGGCAGTGAGTTTCTCGAGTCCCCCAGGAAATGCAGGATGTCATCCGCATACAGCGCGATTCTTTCCTCGCCCGATTTTCTCTGGAAACCAGTTATCGCCTGGCTCTCCCTTATGGAGATGGCCAAGGGTTCCATCACCAGCGCAAATAGTAGTGGAGAGAGTGGACACCCCCGCCTCGTCCCCCTCTCCAACTCAAACCAATCCGATAATTCATTATTAATTTTTAATATTGCCTTAGGGGAGGTATATAGCATTTTAATCCACCCTATAAAAGAAGGGCCCAATCCGAATTTCTCCAGCACCCGCCACATATAGCCCCACTCCACGCTATAAAAAGCCTTGGATACATCGAGAGTCATTAGCGCTCTCGAGTCCTCGTTCTCCGTTGGAGACTGTAAGTTCAAAAACGCTCTTCTAATATTCAAACTCGTGGATCTATTAGCTATAAAACCCGCCTGGTCCTCATGAACCAGATTATGAATAACTCCATTCAATCTTACTGCCAGAACTGGCCAGAAATTTTGCGTCAGTGCATAAGAGAGAGATTGGTCTATAAGCAGCCACATCCAGGGGGTCTTTCCCTTCTTTCTGTAGCACAAAAATTGTTGCCTCTAGCATTGATGCAGGCAACTGGCCCCCCTTAAGTGCCCCCCCCCAAAACCTTTAGCAGTTCAGGGATTAGAACTTCGCCATAATATTTATAGGTCTTAATTGGAAGTCCGTCAGGACCAGGTGACTTAAGGCTTGCCATGCCCGCTACCGCTTGGTGTAGTTCTGCTATTGTTATTGGAGTTTCTAATATGTCCCTTTCTTCTTGTGATATGGCGGGAATTGACAGCCCCCCCAGGAAGTCCTCTATCTTGGCCTCCTTTCCCTTTTTCTGAGAGGTATACAGTTTTTTATAATAATCCCTGAAGGCTTGTACTATTTTTGGGGTACTTGATACTATATCTCCACTCTGAGATCTAATGGCGAGGACCGTGGATGGAGCTGTATTTGATTTCACTAGCATAGCCAGTGTCCTTCCCACTCTCTCGCCCTTCACCATAGTTTCCTGTCTCTGAAGTAGGCGCCTAGTCTCTGCCTTCTGTGTGACAACTACTTTATACGCTTGTTGTTTCTTTTGCCATACACTTTCCGTCTCCGGAGTTGGGTTTCTAATGAAATTATTTTCGGCCTCAAGAGCTTCCCTCAGAGAGTTCTCTTCCTCACTCCTAGCCTCTATATTAAATTTAGCCATCTGCTGTATTAGCACCCCTCTAAGAAGAGCCTTGAGGGCGTCCCATAGCACATGAGGAGTCACCATTCCCTGATTGAACTCAACAAACTCCCGCAGGGTGGGAAGAATCCCATCCGATTTTTTTTATTGCTTCGAACCAGAACTGGCTTATACTCCAGCCAGTGGCGGCTGGTGCTCCATTTTTTTAGGGGGGCGCAAACAAAATCCCAACTAACCCCCCCCCCCCTTGATGTCACTCGCCCGTGATGGGCCTATAGACACACAGAGGGATAGAATGGATAAGATAGATAGATAGATAGATAGATAGATAGATAGATAGATAGATAGATAGATAGACAGACAGACAGACAGACAGACAGGCAGACAGACAGACAGACAGACAGACAGAAATGGATAGATAGATACATACAGCAGATGTGTAATGAAGGCTCCAGCACATTTGTCGGGTGAGCGGCTGGAGCAGAGATTGATGCCTGGCAGGGCAGAGGTGAAGCACGGCTCCCTCCACCCTCCGATCACAGACTGAGAAGAATATAACACATGGACAGACAGGCTGTCAGTGACACAGTACCTTGTCTTCTCCATTCACATAGAGCGGCCCGAAACAGGAAGTGACACGCCGCCAGGGGACAGCACCGCCCAGACATGAAGACACAAAGGAGAATGGCCCAATCAGCGTGTAGAGGCGCACTGCATAGCGCCACAGGGCATCAAAAAACCCCGCAAATGAAGCGTCTTGCCTGCAATCACGGGATTGCATTGGCATGACGCTTCCATAGTGCACCGTGTCCGGCGCCCGCCCGGAACACAGTGGATTTAAAGGAAGTTTTTTTTTTTTATAAAGGGACATTTTTTTTTTTTTTTGGGGAGAGGGGGGCGGCGCCCATGCGCCCCCTATGGACAGGCCGCTACTGACTCCAGCCCTTCCGGTATCTAACCTCTCCTAAATTTAGTGTAGCTACCATAGGGGAATGATCTGAGATGCCTCTTGGCCAATACACTATTTTCTCTAGTATCTGGAGTGCCCTGTCATTTCCCAGGACTAGGTCTATCCTTGAAAGCGTGGAGTATGACGCAGAGCAGCAGGTATATTGCAACACGCCTGGGTTCCGCACCCTCCATTAATCTACTAACCCCACTTCCTCCAGAAATAGACTTAAACGACTCCTCACTGTATCTTCTGAGCACGTTCGTAACGGGAATCTATCCAGCCTTTTATCTAAGATCTCATTAAAGTCTCCTACTGCTACAATCGGGACCTCTTTTTTGTCTAACAAAAATTTGTTCAATTTAAGCAAAACATCCAGGTTGAAGGGCGGAGGAATATATATATTTGCCACCACATACATAACGCAATCAATGGAGCAGTATAGAAAAATGTATCTACCCAGCTCATCTATACTGACCTGTCTGCAGGAAAATTTCACCCCAGCTTTCACCAGGATGCTCACCCCCCTACTAAAAGAGGAGTGGATTGCATGAAATTGATGTTGAAATTTTTTCATCTGTATCTGCTGAATGGTATCCTTGGTTAGGTGGGTTTCCTGCAGACAGACCAGATCTACCCCACACCCCTCCATCATAGAGATCACTACCAGCTTTTTAAGTGGTGTTCCCAGGCCCCTGACATTCCAGGATCCTATTTTCAGGGTTTTAGCTTGCATTGGGATACTGAAAAACATACATTGCCCCAACGAGTGCTACCATATGTAACAAGTTTCTTTATAAAGTAAGATTTTTGCACCCCTTCACTCAAAATTAATTTTTCCCCCCTAGTGTATTCTGTGTCACTTCTATCTGCATAGACATTATAATCTCTAAACCATGTGCTCATCTTAGCCATGTCAACCCTTCCTTAAATAGGAATTTGCCACAGGAGTGTATTTGCATGTGTATGTTTAAAAGCCACAAATCTATACGTGAAAGCCTGGATACCTCCAGGATAATTTCTAGTGATGTATATACTCATGAATAGTGGTTTGCCCCCCCTAACTCCGTTCTCTCCCACCCTCCCACCCTTACCCTCCCCCCACTCTCCCACCCCCTACCCTTCCCCCCTCCCCCCCCTTCCCCACCCTCACCCACCTATCTAGGTGAACCCCCCAGGGGTTTACCATGACCGTTAACTCATCTACTAACACCACCCTTTTACACCAAGTCTTCCCACTCACCTCCCCTCATACAGACATCTGTGTGCACCCACCCCCCCCCCATCCCCCAATAAGCAAAGAACATTAGCATGAGGCAGGTAGGGGTGAAATATTAAGGAGCACAGACCAAAAAAGAAAAAAAAATGCAAATATAAAACCCCTATACCTCCCAATACCCTATTGTATCACCCTATTGTACCACCGGCCTATTGCATCTTCCCTAACCCTCTACGTGAAATTTATAATTTTTACCCATATACCTCCCAATATCCTATTGTAGCACCCAGTTGTATCACAGGCCTATTATGCCTCCCGTATCTCTCTACGTGTAGCCTAAGATTTTTTCTCTATTATCTTCAAGCCACTTCTCAACCCCAGCTGGAGAGTCAAAAAACAGAGTTCCCCCCAAAGCTGTAACCCGCAGCCTTGCCGGATAGAGAAGAGCATATGACAGCTTAAATTTTTGCAGATTGCGCTTTGCCTGGATAAACTCCGCTCTGCGTCTCTGCAGATCAGGTGAAAAGTCGGAGTAGAATGATATTCTTACGCCCTAAAAGAAAACATCCCCTGCCTCCCTTATTTTCCGGAGCAAAGTCACTTTATCCTTATAGTTAAGGAACCTCAGAAGTAGGGGTCTAGGATATCCCCCCTCTGGGGGTGCCCTAAAGGGGATCCTGTGAGCTCTTACGATAGCGAATGAGGCTGAGAATGATTCTTTCCCAAATAGCTCCCCCAGCCATTTCTCTAGAAACTCGATCGGATTGGTGCCCTTGCTTTTTTCCGGTAGTCCCACTAGCCTCGCATTATCTCTTCGACTCCTATTCTCCATCTCATCCAATTTGGAGGCTTGCTTGGACATCTGTTCCTTCATCCATTTTATTTCTTTAATCAGCGGGGCCATATTATCTTCTAGCACACTGACTCTTTCTTCCAGGGCTGTTGTTCTCTCTGCAATTTTCTGTAAATCTTGCCTGACCAATAGCAGGTCTGCTTTAACTCCCTTCATCTGTTCACAGAGTTCTTTAAGCGAGCCATTGCACACCCCTACTGCCATGAATACATCCGTTAAGGTTGGCTCTTTCTCCGGGGGTAGGTTTGGGGCGCTTGTTACCTCCATATTCACATTTATGTTTTGTTCACTTGGCCCCGGTCATTTATTGCTATGTGTTTTAGATGACTGGGTAGCCGACACAGCCCCAGAAGGCTGTGAATGGGTCTGGCCCTGGCTTTTCCTATCCGATGTCCCCCCTTGTTGTATTTTCAACTGTGACCCCTTTTTTTGGAGGGGTCAGAGTGGGGGCGTGAGCATATTGCTCCAATTTTGCTGCTGCTGATGCTGCTACGGCGAGCTGCGGGTTTTTATCTTTTGAGGAGCGTAGGTTCTGCATCATATGCTCTTTTGGCAACAATTTAGTTTCCGGGGAATAAGGGGGAGAGGAGAAGAGGAAAAGGAGAAAAAAAGAGAGAGGCTATACGCCTATCCACGCTCTATACAAGGGATGCACCACAGCACTCTAAGGTAAAATACTCGGTATGAATCAGCCCCCTCCCCACATATGCACCCCAGCTGCTTTAATAGTTAGTGCTACCCCCCCCCCCCCAGCAGGCTACACCATAGATTGAGAAGATTAATTGAGGCCGCTAAGATAGTCACCAGCGGTATGCAGCGGTTAAGGTACGCACACAAAGTATCCCGGGCTTTTGGCTAGTTTAAGTTTGGTGAGTTGGGGGTGACACCACCTGAGAATAAGAGGAAGGAAGGTTTATAGTCCCCCCTGCTGCTCCTGATCCCAAGCCAATCTCAGCACAGAAAGGGAAGTATTTACTCTCTGTATTAGTTCTTTTAGCACTTTTATCTCCCGAGCTTTGTACTGCTCACTCAGCCAGCAAAGCAAGACACTGAAGCATATAGGTATCTTGTATTATTGCAAAGTTGTCTGCTTATCAGGGGTCCATCCAGTCCAATCCAAACCAAAGATTATCTGTGGTTCTTAAACATCATCTGATTTACAAGCTAGTGTCCACATACTGTACCCGCTCTAGAAGTCTTCAGCTCTTCAGCTCTGTGGCTAGCATGAGGATGTGAGCTGCCTACCGTGTGTCTCACACCAGCGTGCAGGGGATGACGTCACGCCCGGAGATTTCATCGGTGCTCATAGCCCTTTAGAGAGTGGAGGATCCCAGCAGGAGAAGCGGCGAGCCACCAAGTCTCCAGGCGCCCCTCAACGCGAGCAGCACACTGCATCCAACTCCACCTGGCAAGCCGCCCGCACATCCGAAGAGGAAAAGGAGGCGGAGGTGGGATAGAGCACACAGCGTCCTCGCTCTCTCTCACTCACTCCATGCTGCAACCCAGCACGCACCCGTCCATCCGGTCACGCCCCTGGTTTCCAGTCTCAATGAAACTATTAAGTTACATTAGGTAAATATATGTGAAACAAGCTATCAAGTAAAGAACTATACACAAAGGACAGACATAGAATACTGGACGGAAGGCTGCAACCTTTTCAGTGCTTTTAATACGAACTGGGACATACTGGAAGCAAGCAAGTGGGATGAACGTGTGGGCCTGCTATTACTTTCCAAAGAATGTATTAAATTGGTTGTAACCCTAAAAAAAAAATTGATCCCGTTCCTTTAAAACATGAATAACAGCACAGTGCTTGTGCTGTGTCATTTGTCCCTTTCTTTAATCTAAAATAGCTGGCTGATCCCGCCTGGTGCTACCCTCCCCTCTGTAAACTGACCACTTTTATCATGGCTGCTGAGCCCTGATACTGTGGTCAGTTTACGCGCCTCTGTCTATCCTCTCCTGCTGCTATAACTGTGTTTTCTTAATAGAATCCCCTGTGTGCCCAGTGTATGTGCTTTATAAAAAATATGTCGCTTTATACCTTATTTCAGAGCACCTCTCGGTAGACATGTGTGCCGTCAATAAATTTGTTTTGTTTCGTTCCGTTCCGTTTCGTATTAAAATTAATTCCTAATTCCTAATTCGTGTCCAAAATTCAACCGAATTTTCGTTAGGTTCGTAAACTTTTCGTAACAATAGCGAAAGTTCGTTATGATACATTTATCATTATGAGGGGCTCCCACCATCCCTGTGCTGTGCTGACTTCCTGGGGTTTTTAACTTTTAGTTTCGTTAACTTTTCGTAACAATAACGAAAGTTCGTTATGATAAATTTATCCGAAGTTCGTAAACGAAATTTCGTATTTCGTACAGAATTCGTATGCATAAAAATTCGTATTTCGGATCCTTACGAATGTACGAATTTCCTATTCGTACGAAACAAATCACACATGTCTACCTCTCGGCGCTCACGTGACCGCCTGCCACCCCCCTCCTCTCCTCCACTCCTCGCAGCTGACGTCAGCGGGGGAGATCTCAGCCCCTCCTGCTGTCCTTCTCAGATTGGTGAGGAGAGCGGCGGGCGGCGCCGGGGGGGAGGCGGGGCCGAGTCATACATTCGGCTTCTATGGACGCCAAATGAATGACTCAGGAGCGCGCCTGCAAGGTAACCCCTTAGGGTGAGTGCTTCTCCTAGGGGGTTATCTGATGTGGGGAGGAGCCGCGAGAGCCGCCGGGGGACCCCAGAAGAGGACGTTCGGGGGCCACTCTGTGCAAAATGAGATGTACAGTGGAGGTAAGTATTATATGTTTTGTATTAAAAAAAAAAAAAAAACTAAGCTTTAGTATCACTTTAAGCTTTGTTTACTTGTGCAAAAAAGACATTTTAAGGGGAACAACATAAACTTGTACTTTATAGAAATACCTCAGATGAAGCGTCACTGATGGTAAAAAGCAACAATAGCAGCAAATAATATCTGATGACCAAATATGTAGAACAATTATATACAGACAAAACCTTGTTTAGGCCTATAGGCCTATGTGAACAGGCAGAAGAAAGGCAGGGGAATTTCTTTTAGCTACGTCAGACCCCTTCCCTGCTATACCTCAAACCACAGGCACAAGCAATGCGAGAAATGGCATAACAGTCGTCAAACTGTTTAACCACTTCAGCCCCGGAAAGGATTTACCCACTTCCTGACCAGAGCACTTTTTGCGATATGGCACTGCGTCGCTTTAACTGACAATTGCGTAGTCGTGAGACGCTGTACCCAAACAAAATTGACGTCCCTTTTTTTCCCACAAATAGAGCTTTCTTTTGGTGGTATTTGATCACCTCTGCGGTTTTAATTTTTTGCGTGATACACAAAAAAAGAGCGACAATTTTGAAAAAAAAAAAGCAATTTTTTTTACTTTTTGCTATAATAAATGTCCCCCAAAAATAAATAAACACATTTTTTTCCTCTGTTTAGGCCGATACGTATTCTTCTACATATTTTTAGTAAAAAACAAAATCGCAATAAGCGTATATTGATTGGTTTGCGCAAAAGTTATAGCGTCTACAAAATAGGGGATAGATTTATAGCATTTTTATTATTTTTTTACTAGTTATGGTGGCGATCTGCGATTTTTACCGGGACTGTGACATTTTGGCGGACACATCGGACATTTTTGACACATTTTTGGGCATATTGGCATTTACACAGCGATCAGTGCTATAAAAATGCACTGATTGCTGTAAAAATGTCACTGGCAGGGAAGGGTTTAACACTAGGGGGCAATCAAGGGGTTAACTGTGTTCCCTGTGTGTGTTTCTGTGAAAAAAAAAAACAGAAGAGAGAAAGGAAAAGAGAGAGAGGGCTCTGGGGAGAGGCATTCTTAAAGCGGAGTTTCACACAAAAATTGAACCTCCGCTTTTTCTGAACTCTCCCCCCCTCCGGTGTCACATTTGACACCTTTCAGGGGTGAGGGGGGTGCAGATACCTGTCTAAGACAGGTATTTGCACCCACTTCGGGGCATAGACTCCCACGGGAGTCTACGCCTCTTCCCGTCCCACCGCGCTGTCTGCTGGGACACACACGGGTCCCAGAGACAGCAGGGACCATTCGGATTGCGCAGCCCGACTCGCGCAAGCGAAGTAGGGAATCAGGAATTGAAGCCGCAAGGCTTCATTTCCTGATTGTAATAAGGAGAGCCGGAAAAACTGTAATCCTTGAAGTGTCGTTTATAGATACATCAGAGTGACAATAAAACAATAAAGCTGACGCGTTTTGGCAATAGCCTTAGTCACTTCCTGATTCCCTTACCGAAGATGGCGGCGGGGGCATGCGAGGGTTGGTTCGGCCTCTGGTGCCGACATAGCGGGCGCCCTGGACAGGTGAGTGTCCATATTTTAAAAGTCAGCAGCTGCAGTATTTGTAGCTGCTGACTTTAAAAAAAAAAAATTTGCGGGACTCCCGCTTTAATGTAAGTGCAAGTCCAGATCCCACCTCAGGTTTAACCCCTGAGGCCATCTAGTTTTTAACCTATAAATCCACCACGCTTCTCTCCCCAGTAGCCTTCTCTCCCTATCACTTCCTCTGGGCGAGTGAGACAACCGTTCGATTCCTCTGAAGCGAAATGAGGAAAGATCGCCCTGATGAAATTCTCCAAAGTGACGCGTTGCATTCAAAATATTTCTAGCAATTTGGGTTATTTGTGTCACAGTAATGTTCCCCCATATGGGCTCTCAAAGGACGTGTGGTACAGCCTACATATTGGAGGCTGCATGAAATACAGGTGATCATGTAAATGACATAGTTCGTGCCACAGTTAATGTATTGCTGTATAATGAACTCTTCATCTGTGGCAGTAAACATTTTACCCAAAAGACACAAATTACAGCACCTACAGGTTTTTGTATTACAAGGGGAACTTCCAGGATAGGAACGAAACGGATCAACAGACTACGCCTTTGAGCTGGAATGCGAGGTCATTGATCAGCGCTGTCAGGGTTTTCACAATGGACAGAGAGGAAGTACTGTCAGATAAACCTAAAACCAAGAGAGAGCAAAAAAATAAGAATAAACCTTACAACGCTAGAAATAGAAGAGCGGGCAAACCTTTTACGTTTGTATCTACATTTTCCCAAGAATATCATCAAATAGTCAGAATAATAAAAAAGAATCTGACAATACTGTATACAGATAAAGATTTAAATGGGATATTGCAAGCAGGTTGCCATTTTTCTAGCCGACGTGCGCCCACATTAGGGACTGCACTATCACCTAGTCTTTTGTCATCCAAACATCCAAACAGTGCCAACCCACCTGGCTCTCCTATCCTGGAAGTTCCTCTTGTAATTCTATCTTGGTGAGCCAGGCCCAAGAAATAGCTTCTCAGGGTTCTGTGCTGGGACCAATCCTATTTAATTTGTTCATAAACGACCCGGAGGATGGGATCAACAGTTCAATCTCTGTATTTGCAGACGATACTAAGCTAAGCAGGGCAATAACTTTTCCGCAGGATGTGGAAACCTTGCAAAAAGACCTGAACAAATTAATGGGGTGGGCGACTACATGGCAAATGAGGTTCAATGTAGAAAAATGTAAAATAATGCATTTGGGTGGCAAAAATATGAATGCAATCTATACACTGGGAGGAGAACCTCTGGGGGAATCTAGGATGGAAAAGGACCTGGGGGTCCTAGTAGATGATAGGCTCAGCAATGGCATGCAATGCCAAGCTGCTGCTAACAAAGCAAACTGAATATTGGCATTAAAAGGGGGATCAACTCCAGAGATAAAACGATAATTCTCCCGCTCTACAAGACTCTGGTCCGGCCGCACCTAGAGTATGCTGTCCAGTTCTGGGCACCAGTCCTCAGGAGGGATGTACTGGAAATGGAGCGAGTACGAAGAAGGGCAACAAAGCTAATAAAGGGTCTGGAGGATTTTAGTTATGAGGAAAGGTTGCGAGCACTGAACTTATTCTCTCTGGAGAAGAGACGCTTGAGAGGGGATATGATTTCAATATACAAATACCGTACTGGTGACCCCACAATAGGGAGAAAACTTTTTCGCAGAAGAGAGTTTAATAAGACTCGTGGCCACTCATTAAAATTAGAAGAAAAGAGGTTTAACCTTAAACTACGTAGAGGGTTCTTTACTGTAAGAGCGGCAAGGATGTGGAATTCCCTTCCACAGGCGGTGGTCTCAGCGGGGAGCATTGATAGCTTCAAGAAACTATTAGATAATCACCTGAATGACCGCAATATACAGGGATATACAATGTAATACTGACACATAATCACACACATAGGTTGGACTTGATGGACTTGTGTCTTTTTTCAACCTCACCTACTATGTAACTATGTAACTATGATATAATCAATATTCCATCTGATCCAATGGAAAGATGTTTGTCGAGATTCCAAGAAGATTAGGTTACTGTTAATGTATTATTAAGTTTGGTTATTTATTGACAAAGTTATCTGGTAGTTCAAATATTGTTGTGCAAACTGAGGATAAACACCATTGTTATGCACATGGCTGTAATAAAAGTTGATGATTATACTATTATTATAAATGATTGTGCAGTATAGACCATTTCCTCTAAGTGAAGGAAGCCTTCGCCATGTGTTATGGGGCGTACACACGGTCGGACTTTTTGACCGGACTGGTCTGACGGACGCCAACTGACCAAATCCGGCGAACAATCCGATCGTGTGTGGGCTTCACCGGACCTTCAGCGGACTTTTCCTGTCACAAATCTGATGGACTTTAGATTTGGAACTTGCTTCAAATCTTTACGTCGTAACTCCGCCTCTCTCCACAGTTACTCAGCTGTTAATGATATC
The DNA here is from genome assembly GCA_037952925.1 of Lithobates clamitans. NCBI lineage: Eukaryota > Metazoa > Chordata > Amphibia > Anura > Ranidae > Lithobates > Lithobates clamitans. The sequence goes on along the minus strand of JBBGZY010002372.1, from coordinate 105,593 downwards.
CTGCTCGTCAGTCCTGCCTACTTAAGCCGTTCAGTCCAGAGGATCTCTGCCTTCGCCTTGGTCACATCACAGAAACTATCTCCTGCGATCCTGTTCAAGACTTGCTTTGCTGACATCCCTTCTGGCTCCAGAGCCTGCTTGCTTTTCCACTACATTGATCCCTGACTTCTGCTTGGCTGACTATCTGTTCCGGTTACTGAACTTTGGCTATGTTTTGACTACGTTTGTTCTTTTTACTTTTATTATTAAACAAATGTGATTTAACTGTACTTCTGTCTCAGCCTGATTTCATGGTTTCTGACATGAAGTGGGCCATAACATTGGCCTGCCTCTACATAGGCTATCCCCTCTTCAGTCTATCATGAATGCTGCTGTCAGACTTATCCACCTTACCAACCACTCAGGGTCTGCCAACCTTCTCCTCCAATCCCTACACTGGCTCCCAATCACCCAGCGAATTAAATTCAAAATACTAACCACAACATACAAAGCCATTCAAAACTCTGCCCCGAGCTACATCACCAATCTTGTCTCCAAATATCACCCAAATTGTCCTCTCCACTCTTCTCAAGACCACCTACTCTCAAGCTCTCTCATCTCCTCCTCCCATGCTCATCTCCAAGATTTCTCCAGAGCCTCTCCCATCCTCTGGAACTCGCTACCTCCACTGGTCCGGCTATCCCCTACTCTTGCTACCTTCAGGTGATCCCTGAAAACTCAACTCTTCAGGGAAGCCTATCATGTCTTCAACTAATCTCCTACCACTTCCATCAGCTCATTCCCCACAGTTACAACCTTTTGTACCACCTGCCCCACCCTATTAGATTGTAAGCTCTTCTGAGCAGGGCCCTCTTAATCCTCTTGTATTTTATTGTATTGTAACTGTATTGTCTCCTTTTATATTGTAAAGCGCTGCGTAAACTGTTGGCGCTATATAAATCCTGTATAATAATAATAATAACAGGGAAGGGTAAGGCTTGATCCTTACTAGTGAACGCCTGAACAATCGTCTGCTGAATCCAATGTAAAATTTAGGCAGAGGAGGCCGCCAGGCCTATGCTGGGATCGTCCGAGAGCACAAAAAGAGAAACTGACCTCCGGAAGGAGGCCGTTACAGACAAGTATACATGAACCACCTGGACCACGTCAAAGGAGTGCAATGCAATCCCCTTAGGATGCGATGACCGTGGACATCAGGAAGGTAGGACAACATCCTTATTCAGGGGAAATTACAAAATTTTTGGAAGAAAAGAAGGGCATGGATGAAGAACCCCCTTATCCTTGTGCAAAACCAAATAGGGAGACTTACAAGATAAGGCCATCACCGCGGACATGGCGACCAAGAAGGCAACGTTTCGAGAAAGTAAGGGAATATCCTGACTGCTCTCAAAGGGAGACCTCTGGAGAACCAAAATGGCCAAATTCAAGTCCCACGAAGGCAATGGGGAATGCACGGGAGGCACCACATGACAAGCCCCTTGGATAAAGGTGCAAATCAGAGAGTGTGTGGTCAAGGGATGCTGAAAAAAACTGCGAGGGCAGAAACTTGCCCCCAGTGGTACGCAAGGTAAGTTTTTGTGCAACTCCCTGTTAAAAAAAGGCCAGCACCTGGTCATTGAGATGGAATGTGGATGGACACCCAGAGCCTCGCACCAGCTAATATAAGCCTTCTGGTGCGATAATAAATCTTTCGAGAGGTAGACTTATGCCCCTTCAACATGGTGGGGATCACCAAATCCGACTGCTCTCGTCCCTCAAAACCTGGCTTTTAATAGCTATGCCGTCAAAGCAGGGTGATAAACTGGACCCTGGGACAGGAGATCCTCCCAAAGAGGCAACTGCCAGGGAGCATCCATGACCAGCTGCACCACAGATGATGAGGCCAATCCGGGGGACACCAGAATGACCAGAAACCCCTTGGCCTCTATCATGTGCAGCAGGCAAGGGAGCAGCTTGAGAGGAGGAAACGCATAAATGAGGCAATATTGATCCCACCAACACATACGATGGGAACATTAAAATTATTTATTACAGGTACCTAGATAGTGCCATCAATTTACACAGCACTTTCCATATATATTTGTCAGGATCACTTAAGTGCTCCTACTCCTCAGTCCAACATCCGGGTGTTGGCTGTTGCATTCTCCCTGTCTGTGTTCACCTGGAAGGTGATTGATCTGGTCAGTCACCTGATGTAAGCAAACTGAACACTCTATCCCTTGCTTGTGATAGAGACAGTATACCTGCATTGTTCCTGATCAAGCTTCCCGTTTGTCTGCCCTGCTTTGCTAATCTGGATTTCCCTGTGTATGACCTGGATCAGATATTGGACTATTCACTGAACTCTGCCTGTCTTTTTCCTGTACTGATATTGGATTGGATATTGGACTATTCCCTGAACTCTGCCTGCCTTTTACCTGGATTGTCATAGAACCATGATATCTGTCTGCTAAACTGCAAGCATTTCCTTTGCTCAGTTCACTTCTGCCTTGGCGTGGTGGCCAGACACTATAGCATTGTGTATAAGTCCTGGGGGCAACCAAGTATCGCTAGGCCTGCTTGTCTTAAGGGAAAAGGCGCTGCTATAGGTGAAGCACACAATAGCTAGCTATAATGTCTGACCACCTGCATTGGGGTAGAAGTGACATTTGTGACATTATCACAAGCCTTTAACTAAAAATTTCTGTCAAGGACTCTGCACAGGCCCGTTCATTTGCTGAGGAAATTTTCAAACTGACACGCCAAGTCCAGGAACTGTCTTTGCGTGTAAATGCACCTCCAGCAGTAACGCAGGAGCCGGAGCCCAAAGTTAACCCGCCTGACCGTTTTTCTGGTGACCCCCATATGTTATCCAACTTTAAATATAGTTGTATGCTATACTTTAAGCTCAAGCCACACTCCTCTGGTTCTGAAGCACAGTGGGTCAGCCTGATTATTACATGGTTGCAGGGGGATGCCCAGTCTCCAGTCTTGGGCGTTTAGTCTCCCCAGAGGTGACACTAGCCAGAGGGTCAGTTGAAGCCTTTTTCAAAGCCTTAGGTTTACTGTATGATGATCCTGACTGTGCCCATTCAGCAGAAGCTAACCTTAGGTCACTACGTCAGGATAAACGCACTGCTGAACAATACTGTTCTGACTCCAAAGACATGCTGGTAGGTTAATTGGATCCTGTCTAAATTGTCCCTAGCATGTATGAATGTGTGTTAGGGACCTTAGATTGTAAGCTCCTTGAGGGTAGGGACTGATGTGAATGTACAATGTATATGTAAAGCTCTGCGTAAATTGACGGCGCTATATAAGTATCTGAAATAAATAAATCAAATAACTTTCCTCCGCTGGGCACCTGACTCAGGGTGGAATGACCCCGCTCTAAGAAGCCAGTTCAGGTTAAGCTTATCATACTTTATCAAAGACTCCTTAGTTCACTACCCTGAACCGAAATCATTGAATGAAGCCATGCAAGTAGCCATCCGTATTGACAGGCGTTTACGGGAAAGGTGTACAGAGAGGTTTGTTTCTTTGCCCCCCCAGTACTCTGCCCACCTCTTCTTCTTTTCCCGAGCCCTCTCAATTGCCAAGTTGGCTCCAGTATTGATGAGGATGGAGCGAATGCTGATGATCGGGTCACGGACGTGACTTGGGTGCCAGATAGAGCAGAGGACTAAAGTGAGGGGGAGAAACAACCCCAACAAGGCAGAATGTCCTCCAGAGGCAGCCATCATGGAAGAGTAGAGAGCAGCCACCCTATTCCATCGGATTGTGGAGCGGTTATCTCCCAGCCTACTTCCCACAGCTCCGCTGTCTGGGCCTTTTTTTAGCACATGTGCAGCTGATCGCACTGTTGAGATTTGCAATCTCTGCCACAAGCAGATCAAGCACGGCAAAAACACCAGCTATTTGGGTACCACATGCTTGACAAGGCATTTAACCGCCAACCACTCAGCCCACTGGCAAGAACACCTAAAAGCCACACAAAAGGGACACAATTTTTGTCCTCCTCACCTTTCATACATACAGAATAAGAACAGTTCCTTATACTGTGTACACACGACCGGACCTTCGACGGACTGAATCACGTCGGACTTTTTGACTGACTTTCAACTGACTTTTCAACGGACTTCCGTCGAATCGGACTTGTCTACACAAATCACACCAAAGTCTGACGGATTCGACCATGATGACGTACACTGGACTAGAATAAGGAAGTTGATAGCCAGCAGCCAATAGCTGCCCTAGCATCGGTTTTCGTCCATCGGACTAGCATACAGACGAACAGATTTCTGGGTCCGGCGGAGTTACGACGTAAAGATTTGAAGCATGTTCCAAATCTAAAGTCCGTCAGATTTGCGACTGGAAAAGTCCGCTGAAGGTCCGGTGAAGCCCACACACGATCGGATTGTCCGCCGGATTTGGTCCGTCGGCGTCCGTCAGACCAGTCCGGTCGAAAAGTCCGACCGTGTGTACGCCCCATAACACATGGTGAAGGCTTTCTTCACTTAGAGAAAATGGTCTATACTGCACAATCATTTATAATAATTTTTATAATGATTTTTCGACCGGACTCGAGTCCGTCGGAAAGATTTGAAACATGTTCTAAATCTAAAGTCCGTCACATTTTCGCCAGAAAAGGTCAGTTGCAGGTCCGATGAAGCCCACACACGGTCGAATTGTCCGACGGATTCCTTCCGTCGGACAAGTTTGGTCGAAAAGTCCGGCCGTGTGTACACAGCATAAGAATTACACCTGGCATACAGGACAAGAGAAGTGGTACTGTGCAGAGTCCATACATACAGAATAAGGACAGATACTGAGAATTACACCCGACATACAGAACAAGAGAAATAGTACTGAGCAGAGTCCATACATACAGAATAAGGAAAAGATACTGAGAATTACACCCAGTCTACAGGACAAGAGAAGTAGTACTGTGCAGAGTCCATACATACAGAATAAGAACAGATACTGAGAATTACACCCGGCATACAGGACAAGAGAAGTGGTACTGTGCAGAGTCCATACATACAGAATAAGAACAGATACTGAGAATTACACCCGGCATACAGGACAAGAGAAGTGGTACTGTGCAGAGTCCATACATACAGAATAAGAACAGATACTGAGAATTACACCAGACATACAGGACAAGAGAAGTGGTACTGGGCAGAGTCCAAAGATATGCTGGTAGGTTTATTGGCTTCTGTCCAAAAAAAATAAAAAATTGGCCCTAGTATATGAATGTGAGTTGGGGACCTTGGATTGTGGGCTCCTTGAGGGTAGGGAGCGATGTGAGTGTGCGATGTATGTTTAGAGCGCTACGTAAATTTACGACGCTATCTGGGTACCTTAAATAAATAATAATAGATGAGCATCTTAACCACTTCCAGACCGCCCACCGTTGTCATACGTCGGCTGTTTGAAGTGGAATCGTTGTTATGGCAGCAGCTAGCTACCATAACCCCGGTATCTTCTTCTTCAGTGAGCGGTCTGGTTTAAGATAAAAGTGGTCTCTATGGCGGTTTCGCCGCGAGATCACTTTTATCAGTGGCGGGAGAGGGGCCGCCACCCTTCCGCCGTGCTCTGGTGTTCTCCGCCGCTTACCGGAGCCGTCGGTAGTGGCGGAGGTGATCGGATCTTCACCCTTGCTGGGTATGAAGATGAGTGAGGGGAAGATGGCCCCCACCCGTCTCCATAACAATGTAGGGCGGAAGCGACGTCAAAACGTCACTTCCACCCATAGCCCTTGAAGGGCCTTTTTTTTTTTTTTTTTTTTTTTTTTAAGTGACAAATTCTTATTTTTTTTATTGCATTTTAGTGTAAATATGAGATCTGATATCTTTTTGACCCCAGATCTCATATTTAAGAGGACCTGTCATTCTTTTTTTCTATTACAAATGATGTTTACATTCCTTGTAATAGGAATAAAAGTGACATGTTTTTATTTTTTTTTTAAAAACAGTGTAAAAATAAAAAATAAAAGGTAAAATAAATAAGAAAAAAAAATGTTTTAAACGCGCCCTGTCCCTACGAGCTCGCGCGCAGAAGCGAACGTATACGTGAGCAGCGCCCGCATATGAAAACGGTGTTCAAACCACACACGCGAGGTATCGCCGCGATCGGTAGAGCGAGAGCAATAATTCTAGCTCTAGACCTCCTCTGCATCTCAAAACATGCAACCTGTAGAGTTTTTTAACCGTCGCCTATGGAGATTTTCAAGGGTGAAAGTTTGTCGCTATTCCATGAGCGGGCGCAATTTTTGAAGCGTGACATGTTGGGTATCAATTTAATCGGTGTAACATTATCTCAAAACATTAAAAAAAAAAATTGGGCCACCTTTACTGTTGTCTTATTTTTTATTTAAAAAAAGTGTATTTTTTATTTTAAAAAAAAGTGCAATTGTAAGACCGCTGCGCAAATACGGTGTGACAGAAAGTATTGCGACGACTGCCATTTTATTCTCCAGGGTGTTAGAAAAAAAATGTATAATGTTTGGGGGTTCTAAGTAATTTTCTTGCAAAAAAAAACTGTTTTTAATTTGTAAACAACAATTCTCAGAAAGAGGATCGGTCCTTAAGTGATTAATGAGACACAATGTAAGGTGATAGGGAGAATTGTAGACACTCACCCAGGTTGAACTGGATGGACAGGTTTCTTTAATCAACCTTACTAACTATGCAACTATGTAATTATGTAACTATGTAATAAATGCAGAATAATGACTGACTGCAGTATTTGGATCCGGTATTATAATAATAAAAGGAAAATGAAAGTGGAAGTCGTTCAATTCCAGTAAATCTCAGCTTGCCCAATCAGTCTACCTATATAAACTCTAGAAACTGCAGAAAGAAATCACTAAGAGAAACCCCTCATCATCAGCTGCTTACAGTCCAGCCAGGTAATTATGAGAGATTCTAAGTGCTGGCTTTATCATTGGGATGTGTTATGAATGGAAATGATCCAAGTATTGGTGGTAATATTATAAGTTAGATCTGTGATTATTTGTGAATTGAATATTTTTTTGTGAGTAATTTCTATATGATACAATGTGGAGATTTTCCAGCTTTATGATTATGAGAATAAGCTAAAATCTGATCTGTCAGAATGTGTGACCAGGATGCTTTAGCCCTGGTTTACACTGTGAATCACCTATTAATCGCAAAAGGAAGCGCAGCACATTCCTGTGCAATTCAAATACAATTCAGTGCGGTGCGAGTAGAAACGCGGGGTGGGTATTAAGAACATCGCCATCTTGTACTCGGTGTAGATGAAGCATCTGTTTTCCATATGTAGCCTTTTCAATACATGCACTGATTCTCTGTCCAGATGGCTACTGGCCACTAGATTTTTTTTTAAATCTTTTATATATAAATTTTTTTATTAATTATTAAAAAAAAAAACTCATATAAGAAGTATGAAAAACGACATTGTATCCAACTAGAAGAAGCAGCCTACACATCAGGGCTCAGGAGGTATAAAATAATCTTTATTACAGAACTGAATTGTACATCCAAACCACCCTAATGACAACGTTGTCCTATCCCTCCTCGTTTAATAAAACCCTTGACCAGTGGCGTCACTAGGGGGTGGCTTTTGGGGCTATAGCTCTGAATCTGGGGCCCATAGCCCCAAGTCTCTGCAGGAGGGGAGGCTCTCTGGGGACCCTGATGTAAGTGGGGGGCTCTCTGGGGACCCTGATGCAAGGGGGAGGCTCTCTGGGGACCCTGATTTAAGGGAGATGTTCTCTGGGGACCCTAATGTAAGGGGGTTCTCTTGGAACCCTTATGTGAGTGGGGGGCTCTCTGGGGACCCTGATGCAAGGGGGAGGCTCTCTGGGGACCCTGATGTAAGGGGAGGATCCTTGGGGACCCTGATGTAAGGGGGGGCTCTCTGGGAACCCTGATGTAAGGGGGGCTCTCTGGGGACCCTGATGTAAGTGGGGGGCTCTCTGGGGACCCTGATGTAAGGGGGGCTCTCTGGGGACCCTGATGTAAGTGGGGGGCTCTCTGGGGATATATACACACACACACACACACACACACGCATATATTGCTGTATATACATGTGTATGCCCGCCCAAGCGTATGACTTTCTTTACTACGCTGCTATGGGCTCTAGCCCCAGATCTTTTGTAGACCTAGCAACACCCCTGCTCTCTACCACCACTGCCATACAAGAGACTGAACACAGGATCTCACCTCCTGATCTAGCCACATGCTCCTGTTCTCTGCCCCTGCTTCCCTTCTACCCCCGTACTCTGCACCACCGCTGCCATACAAAAGACTCAACACAGGATCTCACCTCCTGATCCAGCCACATGCTTTCACTCTTGTGCCCCCTCCTTCAGCTCCTGCTCTCTGCACTACTTCCAGCACCACCCTCTGGGACCACAGGAGCTGGTGCAGCAGCTAGGCTTGGCTACTAAGTCACTGATTCAAATCAGTGAAACAACTCACTGCAGAGTTCCAATGGATCGAATTATGAACGTCAAAGATCCTCCCCTTTCAGAATGAGGGAAGGAGGGGGCTGAGAACAGCAACCACAGCTGATGATCTGTAACATGTAAGCTGTGCGAGTCAGCATAACTCCAAATGAGTCACACAGCATACAGAAATCTTACTATGAGTTGTGTGAGCCTGCTGAGCATGCTGAGTGCCCATGTCTGTATGTTATGTGTGCATCGCACTTTAATACATGAAAGTGGTTGTAAACCCTGTTACACCACTTGTACCTACAGGTAAGCATATAATAAGGCTTACCTGTAGGTACTGGAAATATCTCCTTAGCTTCCACAGTTTAGGAAATATTCAATGTGCATACAGACAATGACATCATCGGTACATGCACTCTAAATGTCTGGCTTACAGTGCCAGACCTTCAGAGCCCATGCTGGAAACGGTGGCTCCCGCATGCATGCACGGGAGTGACGTCATTGCGGCTCCGGCCACTCACAGTGCCGGAGCCCACGAACCCGGAAGAAACAGCAAAGAACAAAGAGAAGCACACCGCTCCAGGCAAAATCAGGTGCGGGATGGATCACAGGTGCAGACCTTGGCTCACCACCGTGGAAGACGAACAAAACAAGGAATTGGTCGCACACTGGAACTGTCAGACAGATTCAGAAAATGGTAGACGTTTTACAAGCGATAGCTTGCTTGCTTGGGTTGTGAATAAGCAAGCTATCGTTTGTGAAATGTCTACCATTGCCTGTATCTGTCTGACCCTTTTGACAATAAAGATGACATCAAGATAATTTGGAGTTCCCGTTTGCGACCAATTCCTTGTTGTTTTTTTCTTGGCATCCCAGAAGAAACACCAGGGAAGATGTCAGCTATTACTGCCATGTGCGGACGCCGCTGGAAGGGCTTCATTCTAATGTAAGTATTTCATAGTGTGCTAGTATGCAATGTATCTCAGCCAATTGGCGGGGCTTTCTTTAGCCCCTTGGCCTGCTGGGAGAGCCTGTTTATTTGGGTGGGGTCAGGTGATCGGGGTTCTGTTCCACCTGGTCGACTGTCTGGGTGGACGTGTGTTATGCTGCCCCGGGCTGCTAGGCCAGAAGCCTGAGGCTTACCCCGGGGACATCTGGCTGCTAGGCTGTCTGTGGGGCTATCCAGAAGCAGCGCAGGGTTCGGACTGCAGGATTGGAGTCCAACCGAGAGTAACAGTTCAGCCGGACGGGAAACCAGTTGTGGTCGGAAGTAGAGGTGAAGCTGTTGCCACTAAAGGCCCATCCACCTTGTTACCGAAGACCACTGTGAGTAAGCTGGAGCCAGTACCAGAGCAGTCTTCTCATCAACCAGGGATGGTGAAGAAGTGGGAAAACTTCAGCAAGTACTAAGCCAGGGACCAAGCAGGTAAGCAGCAGGTTAAACTTGAGGAGCATCAGTAAGTGCCAAGCCAAGGACCTAGCGGGTCAGCAGAGGTGACGCTTGAGAAGTATCTGTGAGTGCCAAGCCAGGGACCCAGCAGGGAAGCGGGGGTGACGCTTGAGGAAGATACCGAGTTATGGAAGTGGAAGAGCTCAGGGGATCCAATGGCTATTGGATCTGAGAGTCTTGAGAGAGACTGGGAGCTTGGTGAGTAAAGACAGCGCCGGAGCCCACGAACCCGAAACAAACACCGGGGAAGATGTCAGCCATCACTGCCGTGTGCAGACGCCGCCGGAAGGGCTTCGTTCTAAGGTAAGTATGTCATAGTGTGCTAGTATGCATTGTATCTCAGCCAATTGGCGGGGGTTTCTTTAGCCCCTTGGCCTGCTGAGAGAGCCTATTTATCTTGAGAGAGACTGGGAGCTTGGTGAGTAAAGACCTACAGTGAGAGACTGTAGCGTGCAAGGAGAACTACTTGTGTTACCAATGGTTAAATACAACTACTGATAGTGAATGTTACAAAATTGTTGCCATAGGAGACAGCGGCCCTTCCTATACAGAAGTGGTGTCTGGCTGGAGGCCTTCCACTGTATAACTGTTTATCCATGGAAGTCTTGGAGTCTGCCAATTATCATTGCATCTACTTAAGGGTGTCCTGGCCCTAACCCGCTCTCCCACAGTTCTGTTAAGAGACAATAAATCTCTTTTGTATTCAAAAAGTGTATGGCGCCCATCACTCCATCTTGCATCACACCCACCATGCCTTGTAACCCACTCTACAAAGACGGATGTCAGCTATCTCTGACTCTGGAGGTCACCATTAGGCCCTTGGGGGTCTGGGACCTTGCTACATCAGGAATGTGGTACCAGCCATCAGGCTAGAACATGCTGTTAGGCTAATGTTATGCGCGTGCGCATAGGCATAAAATACAGATTGCTCCTTTGCCTGCATGTATGAGCATGTGCACACAGCTGACAAGCGGCCTATTTAAACTTGAATCCCGGAGTCTCTCTTCCACTATCCAGGGCTGCTTGCACTGGAACTGTGCAAGAGGCCACCCTCATCATCTCAGGCTCCACATAGAGGTACGTAACACTCCTGCAAGACCTCAACACTGGGTTGGAATTTTTTTCCATCCTAAAGCACTTTGAAATCTCCAAACTATGGAGCCAAATCAAGGAATACCAAAATCCGGAGAAAGCTCTACAGGTAGAGTTTACTCTGGAGTACTTCATTCTGCAATTGTGCGAACTTTGTGTTCTTTCTACAACTATTTTCACATTGGCAGGGTGTCACACTGTCACACTGCTTTAGGTATCACTATTTCTAGATCACCCTTTCCAGAGATGTGGAAAACAATTAAGTCACAAGGCTGATACACTGGCTAGTACAGATGTTTCCACTCAAATTGAGGACCTTGTATATTAAGATATAGGATACAGACATACAGTGTTCTCCTTTTGTAGAAACAATTTGATTTCATCCCTTTTTACACTTAGATATACCATGCTTTTCACGCCTGCCAACTGGCTGAAGATCATGTTGACCATGTTGACCAAGATCCAACTGGCTTTCAAGAAAATGTGGATCAGACAGGTGAGAGAGAGTGGAACGTTCTTCTATATTTGAGTATAACAAAGTGGAAAAAGTTCCTGTCAGGACAGGAGGTGTAAGTTCCAGTGCTAATATCCAAGTATTATAATTAATATAACCACATCTATGATTCAAAGAAATAAAAATAAAATAAATAATATAGTCAATTTCTACTTTGTTATAAAACATATCCAATAAAATAAAATGTCTTCATAAATGTAGGCCAAAATTTATTCTGCCACATATCTTTGGTAAAAAAAAAAAAATCCAAATAGGTGTATATTAATTGGTTTGTGTAAAAGTTATAGAGCCTACAAACTATGTTTTCAACTGTCATGAATGAGTTTCATTCATGACAGCTGTGAACACTGGTCATCTCTGATTGGCTACAGCTATTTACATGGTACAGGATGCTGTGATTGGCCCAGGTACCATGTGATAGCTATGGGGAAATAGGAAACACTACTGTTATGAATGAATTCATTCATAACAGCTTTGTTGACATTGTGATCATGTGACTGCTATGCAATCACATGATCACCAGACCCTGAGTATCAGGATCCGCAATCCGCTGCACGACCCTAAACCTTAGCAAGCAATATGATGTACATGTACACTATGTGTATACGTACTGCAGTATATGTACTGTGATGGGTCAGCAAGTGGTTAAATGATTCCTCCTCACACCCCTCCACAAATGGCTCCTATGCTTCTCATTAATGAGCAAAGTTCCTTGCACACATCATATATTAAATCAGGCTTTTTCAAACAGGATGCCCAGGCACCCTGGGGTGCCTTGAAGTTTCTTCAGGGGTGCCTTGGCAAAATGCCAAAAAATTACTCAAAAATTGTATACAAGCCTGCCGTTTTGAGACACAAAGCCACAGGTTGCATTTGGACACCATTACAGCCTTTTAGCTGCCGGCATCCTATTGACCATTGGCATAATCAGTTGAAAAGGAGGATGTCAGTCGCCTGCATAGCATCCCTGTTTGACCCCCCCCCCCTCCCCTCTCCATCAGCATTGGGGTTACATTAGCTGAGTGATAGAGAAAAATTGAGGGAGAAGAGAAACAAAACTTTTACAATAGTTTTTACATTTTAGAATGGGGTGCCTCAAGACTGTCCATCATTTTTAAAGGGTGCCTTGACTGAAAAAAGCTTGAGAAACACTGTATTAGACAAAAGGGACTTATAGTGCTCACTGGTTTATTAAAATAGCAGGTATACTGATAAAAACACATTTACATATATAAAAGTACTTCACTGTGCCATACAGCACTAAAACTGTCAGAAACCATGAAATCAGAGACAGAAGTACAGTTAAATCACACTTGTTTAATAATAAATGTAAAAAGAACAACGTAGCCAAAACATAACCAAAGTTCAGTAGCCGGAAACGGATAGTCAGCCAAGCCCGAAGTCAGGGATCAATGTAGTGGAACAGCAAGCAGGATCTGGAGCCAGAAGGGATGTTAGCAAAGCAAGTCTTGAACAGGGTCACAGGAGATAGTTTCTGCGATGTTGACCAAGGCGAAGGCAGAGCTCCACTGGACTGGACGGCTTAAGTAGGCAGGACTGACGAGCAGGATCATCAACAGCTGAGTAACTGTGGAGAGATAGGAGCTGGCAATTAGCCGACAGCTGAGCGACTAGCTCAGAGAAGGAAGGGCTGAGCCCAGCCCTGACAAAAACATAGCCTTTCCAAAGCCTTCCAGCCTTGCCATCCAGCGGTCTCGGCTTGTTATGCCGAGCTGCTCATGTTATCACATTTTATACCTTATCCTCATCTCCATCTCAACTACTGACATCTGCTGGAGGCTCTGGAGTAAAACATCCATAATTGGCATCCTCTGAGAACTCTGGAATAAACTGCCACTCCTCATACACTATGTGAGAGCAGCCGAACAGCTGCAATTCTAAAATAAGTAATATCTAAAAAAAATAAACATGAAATAAATAATGAAAGTACCTTTTATACATTCTATGAAGATCGGAGAATCACCAACCCTCCTTTTCTAGCACAAAATAGAGTATTAAAAATACCTCAGAGGATGTCTGACATCTGTAAACATTTTATGCATAAATACAAAGTTCATATAAAATGAAAGCCTACTATACTGAAACTGATAAATACTATAAACAATAAAATAATAGTGCTCTTACTATTGCTTATAGCAGTGAATTTACCTGCTATAAGCAAACATTTTTACTTAATGAAAGTGTATTTTCACTGTGTATTGTTATTAGCTACGATTGGCCACAGCTAATCACATGCTACAGATGGGCCCTGTCTGTACTGTGATCACTGTGACCAATCACAGCTTTCGACACAATTTTACACAATGAATGGCATGAAATTAAGCCTTCCATTGTTTACAACTGTCATGTGATATGTCATGTGATCTGCTGTGATTGGTCACAGCAATCACATGGCACCGGCACTGGGCCGGTGCACTGATTAGTCATCCTCTGTATCCGGTGGACATAGTGGGTGACAGATCGCCCAAGTATGGCCCATTCTAGGGAGGATGTCATATGACGTCCACCCAGAACAATAGGGTTCCTGCCTGGCTGTCATTTTACAATGGCCCAGATGGGAAGCAGTTAATTATGTCCAAGATCCTCCCATTCACAAACAGAGCGCAGCTCGCCCCCGCCCCCACCCTCTCATCATTGGCTCACTGGCTGAGATTGACAATAGCTGGAGCCAATGGCTATCGCTGCTGTCTCAGCCAATGTGGAGGGAGAGGCCCGGGAGAGCTGAGGCTCTTGTGCACATCACTGGATCGGGATAGGGCTCAGGTAAGTTTTAGGGGGGCTGCATGAATGCATGGAGGTAACAAAACTTTGAACCTCTTTCCATTTTTAACCCAACTATACCTGATAGTTTACACAGCCTATGGTTCAGCCCTGGAGTCAGTGTTCTATTTTTTGGCAAGGATAATTGATGAATGGAGTGAGTAAGAGGTTGCTTTCCTTTTCTGAAATTCGAGACAGATACTCGATCCCTTCCAAAGCCTTTTAATCATACTTGCAGATCTTCTACTGCACTCAAACTCTCTCACCAACCCAACAGTTTTCACCATGTACACCTTTTGAACTGACTTGTGAGGGCCATCTAGAAAAGAGGCTAATCTCTGATATTTATAAATTCCTAATAGCTCTGCCAAGTGACCCATTTTGGAAAAATAACTACATGCTCCACTGGGAAACCAATCAGGAACTCGGCTATACAACATGGCCCACTATAGGATGTAGGCCTAGCTAGGTTCTATCAAGAGAACTCCTTTAAAATTGTCTCCTGCTAGTATTACACACAAGAATGTCTTCATTCAATCTACTTCTCCACCTCCAACCTATGCTAGAGATGTGGAGACTCAGTAGGTGCTTTACACCACCTCTTTTGGACTTGTCACAAAAATACACCATTTTGGCATGCTGTGATGTCTTGGATTTCTCAACTCACTGACAGACCAAATTCTTCAGATGCGTTACGTTAGCCCTTAGGAGCACTCTTAACCATAATTTTCCCCAAGTCTAACTAATTCATATCTCATATCCTGACTGTAATGAAATGCCTTAAAACACTGCATTGGAATAGAACATATCCACCCTTGCAAAAAGATCTCTATACATGTATTGGTGAGATCCAACTGATGGAACTCTTATCGGCCAAACTCCATGACAACCCAGATATTTTCAATGCCATATGGGAACCCTGGAGTCTCATTAAGTCAGATATATAATGACACTTTGAGTAACCTTGCTGGCACTGAGGTTTCCAGTGACTGGACATTTCCCCTGTCTTTTTGTCTTCTTTCTTTTTTCCACTCTCTTCCATTCTATCCTCTGCCCCTTTCTAGCCTTCACCAAAACCTCACCTCTCTGGCAGCATTTGCTGCACTGTAAACACCCTGAGTGAACTGCACCTTGTTCTCGTACCCTGTATGTACAGTTTTTATATTCTCTCTCTGTAAATTACCTTAAATAAACAGTTATATGAAGAAAATAAAATTGAACACCCCCCCCATATGACTGAAGACTTTTTATATATGATTAGATTCCACCTTCAGCCCTTCAGTTGGTGTACACAGATAGTGATGGAAAACTGCAGCTGAATGAGAGAGTGGTACAGAGTTGCTTCCTGCACAAGAAGGTGTCAAAGTACCCCCTGTACCTTATCTGTGGGATCGGTGAGAGGCGGAAAGGAAAGTCCACTCTACTGAATTATATCCTGAGAGCCCTTCACTGCCTGGTGAGTAAACCCGTCCATATCATATCCTGAGAGCCCTTCACTGCCTGGTGGGTAAAACCATCCATATCGTATTCTGAGAGCCCTTCACTGCCTGGTGAGTAAACCCGTCCATATCATATCCTGAGAGCTTTTCACTGTCTGGTGGGTAAAACCATCCATATCATATCCTGAGAGCCTTTCACTGCCTGGTGGGTAAAACAATCCATATCATATCCTGAGAGACCTTCACTGCCTGATGGGTAAACCCGTCCATATCATATCCTGAGAGCCCTTCACTGCCTGGTGGGTAAAACCATCCATATCATATCCTGAGAGCCTTTCACTGCCTGATGGGTAAACCCGTCCATATCATATCCTGAGAGCCCTTCACTGCCTGGTGGGTAAACCCGTCCATATCATATCCTGAGAGCCCTTCACTGCCTGGTGGGTAAACCCATCCATATCGTATTCTGAGAGCCCTTCACTGCCTGGTGGGTAAACCCGTCCATATCATATCCTGAGAGCCCTTCACTGCCTTGTTGGTAAACCCATCCATATATCTTGAGAGCCTATTACTGCCTGGTGAGTAAACCCATCCATATATCCTGAGAGCCCTTCACTGCCTCATGGGTAGACCCGTCCATATCATATCCTGAGAGCCCTTCAATGCCTGGTGGGTAAACCAGTCCATATCATATCCTGAGAGCCCTTCACTACCTGGTAAGTAAACCCATTGATATCATATCCTGAGAGCCCTTCACTGCCTGGCGAGTAAACCCGTCCATATCATATCCTGAGAGTCCTTCACTGCCTGGTGAGTAAACTCGTCCAGATCATATCCTGAGAGTCCTTCACTGCCTTGTGAGTAAACCTGTCCATATCATATCCTGAGAGCCCTTCACTGCCTGGCGAGTAAACCCATCAATATCATATGCTGAGTGTCCTTCACTGCCTTGTGAGTAAACCCGTCCATATCATATCCTAAGAGTCCTTCACTGCCTTGTGTGTAAACCCGTCCATATCATATCCTGAGAGCCCTTCACTGCCTGGTGAGTAAACCCGTCCATATCATATCCTGAGAGTCCTTCACTGCCTTGTGAGTAAACCCATCCATATCATATCCTGAGAGCCCTTCACTGCCTTGTTGGTAAACCCATCCATATATCCTGAGAGCCTTTTACTGCCTGGTGAGTAAACCCGTCCAGAGAGTTCTGCATTGTGAACTCAGGAGGTAGGTGCCATTCAGAGAATACATTTTCTCAATGAATGCAAAATGCAAAGTCTTCTCTGATTGGATGAGGTGACGATTGTGATGTCACCACCCCACCTTTCCACCTCATCCATCAGAGACTGCTTTGCATTCATTGAGAAAATGCATTATCTGAATGGCTCCTATGTTTAGCAGCCTATCTCTTGTGTTTTGAATGCAGCAGGGCAGCCGCTCAGCACAGGACATGGAGGCAAGTGGACATCACTGTAGTAGCGGTGTCTGCATCAGTGATTTCAAGCTTCCAGGGGCTTCGGCCAGGTATGGCATATACATATAGTCCAAGCTGGAATAAATGTAATTTAGTAAAAATTTCTATACCTGGAATTCTTCATTAATATGTGTTTGTCATATCTGCCTGAAGTTCAGCTTCAACCTACTGTTTACATGAAGCTGCTTTATTAAACCTACTTTTGTTTTTTTACAGATTGAGTGTGTTGAATTGATGATGATTTTCCTTTGTAGGAGAGAGGCCAGCCGGTCAGTCTGGAGCAGGTTGATGAACCCCTCACAGGGTTTGAATGGAGAGGTGGTACTGACAGTGTAACAAAGGGGATCTGGATCTGGAGCAAACCCTTCATCTTGGAGAGGAATGGGGAGAAGGTTTGACTGAGACATTTTTAATATAGGCTCATATTTTATCATATATAAAGATGGACAAATTATTAGGGATTTAGTCCTGCCATTATCCAAGCTTCCTCACAAAGAAAATCTCAAAGCCTCTCTGGTACAGCAATGACTGCTAGAACAAATAGACAGCAAATCTGAATTGTACACGTGGATCATCTCAGGATCACTGCCAATCCATCTGTGGCTCTTAATATGTCTTTGGATAAATTGCTTGTTTGAAGTGGTATAGAGGAGGTCCTCCACCCATCCCAAGAAATAATACTAAGAGAAGTCAGTGCCAAGCCAACACAGAGCTGGTAACCCTATAGGCAATGATAGTAGGGTCATCACTATCATCACTATCCAGCACAGGTTCAGAACCTGAAATATAGGAGCAACAGGTACAAAAAAGTGCATGTCCTTCTGAAACTGGTTCTGGGTTGTGGGGTGGAGGTTGGGCTCTTTCCTGTTTCATTGGCCCAGAGGATGGGTTGGAAGGGTAAAATTGTAATTGCAATCTTACCTATCTTGGATATTGGTAAACAGACACAGTGTGACAGGTAAGAAAACCATACATTACATATGCATCACATTCAACTGAACTTATTCTGTAATGTTTTGAATTCAACTGTGAGTGTCAGGTACATACCCATGAATTATAGTCACATGGGTAACTGTATAAATGCCGGGGTATGTTCCTGACACTCCTTAGAACTAAGAGCCACTAGGATCAGTGGTAACATTTCATCAGTATCACAGAAGAAGTCCAGTTTAATATGATTAAGTACTAAAAGCTATACCATGATCTGGATAAATGAGAATCTTCACAGACAACTTACAAATAAGCTTTGGTCAAATTCACAGTTTGTTAAGCACAGTTGGATATATTAGAAGTACAGTATCAATTTTTTTTTTTTTTTTTAGTGAAACCATCTATTCAAAATCTGATATAGTCTAAGGAGTGTCCTTTGAGATTGGTTTATTGACTGCTTTGGTGTCCATTTACCTTCTCCTCACAGATGGCGGTATTTGTCCTGGACACGGAGGGCTCGCTGGATATTGAGGGTGACCTGCAGACCTGCCTTAAACTTTCTGCACTGTCTATGCTACTCAGCTCACATCTGGTATTAGATTCTAGATTTCATCTATGTTATATTAAATTCTCCAGTAATGTTCTGAGGTATCTGTTGATAATAATGTGTCATCTTATATGTAATCTGCAGATTATAAATGTGAATGCAACTCTGAACACCACAGAACTGGATTATCTGGAGGTAAGTGGTCTATGAGATCCCATGGTTTAATAAATAATACAAATTGGGTAACTTCAATGGATAGTCAATGGTCCTCCCTCTATGTGGTTATATTTCCCACATTTGACCAGGTGTGTGCCCACACTGTTACTGTTACGCTGTTACTTAAAGTGGTTGTACACCCTGTACAACCACTTTTACCTACAGGTAAGCCTATATTAAGGCTTACCTGTAGGTGCTGGAAAGATCTCCTAAACCTCCACGGTTTAGGAGATATTTACGAAAAAGCCGAGCGCGATGCATAGTAGCCCCTTATGCTTTTCCTTTGCAGGGAAATAAAGAGGAAGTAAAACCCACCAGGGTTTACTTCCTCTTTAAAATGCAGAATGCAACAAAGGCATATTTAGACATGTTTATGACATTGACATCCACTGTAACGGTAAGCACAAATTTTGCTCGGTGCACTAGTAAAATCCCTCAGCAAATAAAAAAATCCTTCTGGTCATTTGTGGCATTTTGGTGTCCTATTTTGTGACTATCGCTGTCATTGTGGTGAATACCTGTGTACGACTTTGTGGCAAAGGCAACCTGGCACCTTACAAAGCCAAAATAATAACTCTTTACAATGGTTCAATGGTGAAACCTTGACATACATTGGACTCCATGGGCTAAAGTAGCTGCACCAATCCATACTATTTGTAATATTCCTCAGACAGTGTCAGGTAAAAATGTTTACCAATTGTAAAAGGTCAGAAAATTGTGAAAAGGTCAAATTTCAAGTGGAGTTAACAGCAGATCCTTTATGAGTTAAGCCACTATTCCAAGAATGCAAAAGCTCATGTGATGCAGATTGATAAGTATTTCGATATAAGGCCACCATTATTGGACACCACCTCTTTTTGAAGGGTTTCCTCAAAATGATTACCTCTCATGCTCCTCTTCATTTCTGATTTACATTGCAGGCCTGCTGTAAAACTATAACATCATATCTACCTTGGTGTAAAATATTAGTTTGATCAACCATACTCAATGTAATAACAACCTATTATGTAAGAAAATCTCATTAATATATCTTGTTTTTTTTTCTTCTCGTTGATCTTTCCAGATGTTTGTTAATTGGTCCAAGCTGATGAGAGATTCATCTTTACCACAACATCTGCAGGTAAATGAAGCAGTTTATTATCTCATAGAGGTCTTTTACAAGGGACTAAACTTCCTATGCGACAGTGGCAGTCTCCAAATTCACCACTGCTGTCAGAACGTGATAATGGTGCTCCCAATATCATCCTACACAGAAAATGTGTAGGGTTACAGAACAGCAACCTAAATGCCTGCAGAATGAGAGTGATCACCACTAGGATCAGTTAACTCCCCAGTTAAATGTATTACACACACAAATCATGGCTGCCACTACCTTCTTTCTACCCAAAGGATCCAGAGTGTCTGTTGTAGCAATCCTGATGTAGCACTACCTCCAAAGGAGCAGATTGGCAATTTGGGTTCTCTGCTCTGCTCCTCAACTCCAAGTATTATTATTATTATTATTATATGAGATTTATATAGCGCCAACAGTTTACTCAGCGCTTTACAATGTATAAGGGGGACAACACAATTACAATACAGTTCAATACAAAAGGTACAGGAGGGCCCTGCTCGTAGAGCTTACATTCTAAAGGGAGGGAGTGGTGGTACAAAAGGTAATAGCTGCAAAGAATGATTTGATGGGGGTGGCTCAGGGACAGTTATGTGGGTGTGGGATAGGCTTCCCTGAATAAATGAGTTTTCAAGGATCTCCTAAAGGTGGACAGGGTAGGGGCTGATCGGACATACTGGGGCAGGGAATTCCAGAGGATGGGAGAGGCTCTGGAGAAGTCCTGAAGGTGAGCATGGGAGGAGGTAACAAGGGAGCTAGAGAGCAGGAGGTCCTGGGAGGAGCGGAGGGGGCGATTTGGGCGATATCTGCAGATGAGGTTGGTGATGTAGATGGGGGCGATGTTGTGAATGACCTTGTTTGTTATGGTTAGCATTTTGAATTTTACACGGTGGGGTAGGGGAAGCCAGTGAAGGGATTGGCAGAGAGGAGCAACAGTCACGGATCGATTAGTGAGGTGTATTAGTCTAGCAGCAGCATTCATAATAGACTGAAGGTGGGATAGCCTGCTTAAGGGTAGGCCATTAAGGAGAGAGTTGCAATAGTCGAGGCGGGAAATAATCAAGGAGTGAATAAGTTGTTTTGTCGTGTCATTAGTCAGGAAGGGTCGAATTTTGGAGATGTTGCGGAGGTTAAGGCGGCAGGATTTAGCCAGTGATTGGATATGGGGGCTGAAGGAGAGGTCAGAGTCAAGGATTACACCCAGGACTCTGGCATGTGTGGAGGGACCAATGGTTGTGTTGTTGATATTAATAGTGAACTTACAGGGGAGGGACCGTGAAGGAGGAAATATAACAAGCTCAGTTTTAGAAAGATTAAGTTTGAGGAAGTGGTGTGACATCCATACCGATATGTCATTCAGCAAGTTTGAGATCCGTGAGGAGATAGTGGGGGTGAGTTGGGGAGTGGAGAGATAGATCTGTGTGTCATCGGCATAGAGATGGTATTGGAAGCCATGGGAGGTGATCAACTGGCCCAGGGAAGAGGTATAGAGTGAGAAAAGGACAGAGCTTTGGGGTACCCCAACAGAAAGAGGAAGGGGAGCGGAGGAGATGGAGTTGTAAGTGACGCTGAAAGTGCGCTGAGATAGGTAGGAGGAGAACCAGGATAATGCAGAATCACGGAGGCCAAGGGAGTGTAATTTGCTGAGGAGCAGCAGGTGGTCAACTGTGTCAAAGGCAGCAGAGAGGTCTAAAAGTATGAGTATGGAGTAGTGGCCATTGGTTTTGGCAGTTATTAGGTCATTGGTGATTTTTAGTAGGGCAGTTTCAGTCGAATGTTGTAGGCGGAAGCCAGACTGTAGGGGGTCGAGAAGGTTGTTGTCCGTGAGGTAGCAAATCATTTGGTCATGAACAAGGCGTTTGATGAGCTTGGAGGCAAACGGGAGAAGGGAGATAGGTCTTAAGTTATTCAAACAGGTGGGGTCTAGTGAGGGTTTTTTGAGTATGGGGGTAACCAGTGCATGTTTGAGCGGGGAAGGAAAGGTGTACAACCTCAGCCCCTTTGGCACACCTGGTTGAATGAAAGTTACTGCATGCACTTATTGGAACACAACTGTGGATTCCTTTACTTCAACTGTGAATTAGTATCAGGAAAGAGACACAAGACTCTTTAGTGGTAAATGAACTCAATGTATTGGTACGGGTTAGAGTCAATAGTGTTTTGAGCATAAATGAGCATACAGAAGGTAGGTTCAGACACAACCTGATAGATAGTATAATCACATTATCAATATAACTTAGAATAGAGTTCTTTACCACTAGACTGGAATGAACACATACATCAGCAAAGTCAGCAATAAACAGTGCATATAAGCATTTACTGCAATGTGAATTATAATACTATAACTAGTCTAGAGTGCACTCTATGAGGATGGCTAGGATATGATGCAAAGCCCCCTGA
Organism: Lithobates clamitans; assembly: GCA_037952925.1. Taxonomy (NCBI): domain Eukaryota; kingdom Metazoa; phylum Chordata; class Amphibia; order Anura; family Ranidae; genus Lithobates; species Lithobates clamitans. The sequence continues at coordinate 83,214 of JBBGZY010002372.1, read as the reverse complement.
GAGTTATCTCTTAGCATAGGCAAAAAGCAAAGGTCCCTGTGTAGCAGCTGTAAAGGGACAGTCTTTAGTCCTAACTCTTCAGCCTGTTAGCGTTGGGGTCCAGTTGAACCGTTGGTGCACATGAGAATAATCCCAGTTAAGCCTGAAGACTGCAGGCAACAATAAAAATACTAGATGGCTGTATGATCAGTTCCCAAAGGGCTCAGTATCTCTAGCAGCATGTAGTAAATCCTCACAGCAGCAGCTCACCAGTTCAAGAGATATTTCAGCTCATCATCCGGTCACACACAATTAGTCTACTCTCTGCTCTGCACCCAGGTTACTCTAGCTGTCAGCACTCCCAAACTCAGCACTCTGGACCCCACTCGCTGAAATGCTGCAGTGATGGTGCACACTGGACAGAGATGTGCACTATCCATTCTCCCTCACGGCAAGAGAAAGTTGTGTTCTGTACGGCCTGAGAAAATTAAGCTCTTTCCTCTTCCTGGCAATCTCCCTTTGGGAAATGTAGTTCAAAAGCTCTTGATTACAGTCGAGTCTCAGATTCAGATTACTTTATTAACCCCAAAGGGAAATTATTAAGATACAGTTACATTCAATGAAAGCAACACAAAATCACAATAAAGCATGACACAATAGCAACAATAAAATTACCAATAACAAGCAATACCAAATAAAACAGCTATACTGTAAGAAACCCTACCATCCTATTAAAATACTACATAGAATAAATAGCATTAATTGAAAAATAACAGAAAATAAAACTACTAAAATGCAAATATTACATTGTTTTCTCTAACATTAACCCAAAAAATGATAACACATAGTTAACCTAATACCAACATAATATAAAAACAACTTAATAATCTGGCTCATAAACCAAAATAATTCCTCACATCCAGCACTCACAGAGAAGTAGACCTCAGGACTACAATTCCCACAGTGCAGTGCTGCCTGACTCAGTCTGTTGAACTCTTCCTGCTCAGCAGCTCCCTTCTCTTGCTGATATAGCTATTACCAGTTCAGCACCGCAGGGTAGCAGCTGCAGAGAGCAGCTGCAGCCAGTGTTTCTCTTACTCTCCAGTCTCAGCCAAACAACTGGCTACAGAGACTTCTAATGCCGCGTACACACGAGCGGACTGTCCGACAGAAAAAGTCAGACGGAAGCTTTTCGTCGTATATACCGATCGTGTGTAGGTCTCATCAGACTTTTTTTTCGAAAAATCTGACGAACCTAGAAATGGAACATGTTTGAACCCAATTCCTATCGGGAAAACCGCTTGTCTGTATGCTGGTCCGACGGACCAAAAAACACGCATGCTCTGAAGCAAGTACGAGACGGAAGCTATTGGCTACTGGCTATTGAACTTCCTTTTTCTAGTCCCGTTGTAAGTGTTGTACGTCACCGCGTTCTGGACGGTCGGACATTGGTCAGACTTTGGGTTGATCGTGTGTAGGCAAGACCGCTTGAATGGAATTACATCGGAGTTACGTCGGAGAAACCGTCGGAGCTTGTGTGTACGCAGCATAAGATGTCTGTGATACTGTCACGCCAGACAGGGATATGGCAGAGTTTAGAATATAGTGGTTCTTTTCAAATGGACAGGGATTCTAGTAAGTAAAAACATTTTATTGCAAGAAAGTAAAACGATACAACATTGTGGCAGGATAAAACCCAAAAGGGTACTTGGCACTCGTAGAAAAATTCACATCAAGATACATCATGAGCAAGACTCATGATGGCAATAGGTAAAATTGAACAGAGAAATATGCTCCAAGGGGCAGATACCAAGTAGAAAGGTGGCCCAAGGAATAGACATACCAAAGCTGTGAGTCTATTAAAAAGAAATATCAATTGTAGCTGTGGGAGCCAGTAGGTATATCTACCCAAAATGGTAAGCAACACAAATTATGAAAGAGACAGTTGAGCAAGCGTGAATGTCCCAAATACCAGTACCAAGATTCCGACCACAGGAGAGGAAATAATGAAGAGATAGTAAAGAAAGCTGGGGAAAAGAAGGAAAATAAAAAAACAGAGGGGAGGGTAAGTGAAGGGTTCCCAGGGAGTGACGAGCAGACAAGTAATGTAAGATGCTGGTTAGCCAGTGCCTCAGTGACATGGCTGGAATAAAAGTTGGGACTTGTTCAAGTTTGGGAGGAAGGAAGTCAGTCACCAGGGTTTTGACAGCCTTTTGTATTTGCGTATTCCATCGAAGTGGCTGGCCTCCATTTTTTGAATTATGAACTGAGTGACCCTATTTTTAGTCTCCACAATAAGAATAGAAAGGGAGTTCCAGGCCTTCACTATAGTTTGCTTCACAGCTGTGGTATATTGTAGTAGTATATTGAATTGCGTAGAGGTCAAAGTGGGGTGTGCATTGAGGAGGGCTGTGGGGGGGTCAGGAGAGAGGGTAACCATTGCACAGAGCAGATAAGTATAACGTTTGTTATTTTTATTTATTTATTTTTTTAATCATAACCTTAAGAATCACTTTAATGAAAAGACTAAACAAATAGTGCAAGCAACAAAATTACAGAAAAAAGCAACAGAGAAATAAATGGGAATACAAATGAAAGGTAAGCAAATCAAGTATCCAGCACAGCATACTCCTCTAAATCTTTCCTCTATTGTAACAGCATTAATAGCAACCCAGAGAGAATACATCACAGCAAAGTAGTCCAACGTTTTGGAGGCACGCAGGACCCCTTTGTCAGGCATGCTGTGTTGTGCTGACAAATATTTACATTGTTATGTGACGTGGAAAGGGTTATGTGATGGATGGATTTTATCTCAAATCATTACTTCATAAATTAAGATTTTTTTTCAGCACTTGGATGTTCTGGTGAGAGACTGGAAGGATCCTGACCACTGTGGCCGTGAAGAAGTTCATGTCTTCCTACAGCACGAGCGTGAGGTATGATGGTAAATGGGAGGAGGGCTCAGAAAAATAGGAATTTTTCCTACAATCATAAGTTTGAAAAACATATTTCTTTTATTTAATTTGTTTTACCTCACTTTATTTCTTGGTGCTGATACTCCTGAGTATGTACAGTATCTCTTTTTCCATTCATATTCAGCAGTATCTAACTAAATGCATGGGACCAAGTATGGCACAGCGGTAAGCCACAGACACACAGCTCCTTCCTTTTATAAATACACCTGCTATTGTAGTTGATACATTTATATCCTTCTCAAATGGACATCTCCCCCTGAAGAAGACAATTTGTTGAAACGCGTTGGTGTCTTTATGTTCACTCAGTTCAGCTATATTTTACATGCATGGGGCTCACCCCTTTGTATTTATCATATTGAAATTACTGTTTGACTTTTTATTCATTGAAACACGTTGGCGTCCCCTATGTTCACTCAGCTCAGCTATATTTTACATGCATGGGGCTCACCCCTTTGTGTTTATCATATTAAAATTACTGTGTGACTTTTTATTTTAACAGTGTTGTCAAAAAGTTTTTACTCTTTTTGAGGTTTTTATGTATTGATATAATAAACTTTGTAATTTTTACATTACTTTCATTCTCAATATTACCTGGGTATTATATAGTCCCAATACCCTTCCATATTCCATTGCAGGTTTCCTTTTGCATCGTATTACAGGGATAGCTTTCCTCTTTCTTAATTTTCTCCGGGCCTAGGAACCTATCAGAAACCATGAAATCAGGCCGAGACAAAAGTATATTGGATTCAGCAGACGATTGTTCAGGCATTCACTAGTAAGGGTAGAGCCTCACCCTTCCCTGTTATGGCCCACTTCATGTCAGAAACCATGAAATCAGGCCAAGACAGAAGTACAGTTAAATCCCACTTGTTTAATAATAAAAGTAAAAAGAACAAACGTAGTCAAAGCATAGCCAAAGTTCAGTAACCCGGAACAGATAGTCAGCCAAGCCAGAAGTCAGGGATCAATGTAGTGGAACAGCAAGCAAGGTTTGGAGCCAGAAGGGATGTCAGCAAAGCAAGTCTTGAACAGGATCGCAGGAGATCGTTTCTGTGATGTTGACCAAGGCGAAGGCAGAGCTCCTCTGGACTGGATGGCCTAAGTAGGCAGGACTGATGGGCAGGATATCATCAACAGCTGAGTAACTGTGGAGAGAGATAGGAGCTGGCAATTAGCCAACAGCTGAGCGGCCAGCTCAGAGAAGTTCAGGTGTTTCCAGTGAAGGGTCCTGTTAATAAGAGAGCACACAAAGACTTTTTGCTCTTCCAACCCTATTCAATCCATTTGGTATGAGTTGGAATGCCGACTGTGAGCCTGGTGTTCTCAGTACCTGACCTTACAAATGGGTGAAAATCTCCACACACACACCTTCAAAAATCTTGTGGAAGTCCTTTTACTGAACACTAGAGAATGCTATAACCACAAAGGAGTAAAAATTGATATTAATGGTGATGGTTTTCGAAATGAGATGCCCAATAAACTCATTTTGGCATGAGGGCCAGGTGTCCACAAACCTTTGGCTATATATTGTATATATATTGCTATATATTGTATATTAGTGATAATTGTAACCTGTTAACCAATTGTTTCTTTACTACAGAAACTGACAATGCGGGAAGATTCAAAGTACAACCTAGTCATGGACACTCCATCTGTAAGCTGCTTCCTCTTGCCTCACCTGGGAAACAAGTTCCTGGAACCAAGTCAGGGCACACTGGCAGGTAAATCAGACCCCCAGGGACTGTTACTGTGTAGACAAGAGTTATTGAATTAAAATTCATGGAGGTCCAGTCAGTAAAATGTTATTCCAGCAGAGGTCTGAATTGTACAATGGCTCAGACTCTTCATTATCACAGTCCCCCTTCTTGCCTCTGTCCACAGCCCTCTTCACATTATAGTCCCCTCCACCCGTTACATCCCAGCCCCCCTTTCCACCATTGTGCTCATTCCCACTCTCCTTTGCATCACCACCAGTTCCCCCTTCACATCACAGTTCCCTTTCCTTCAAATCAAGATTCCTCCCTTTTCATTTCTGCCCCTGACCTTTCACCATACATGCAGAAATGGGAAGCAGACCTACGATACTCTATCTCACCTGCTGATTAGCAAAAGTGCTTCATCCTAACGCATAAGATTTCTATAGCAATTAAGACTCAAGAAAAAGGGTTTAAACTGTTGACAAGATGGTACAGATGCCCTGTGACTATACAACGCTTTAACCCTTCTTTGCCAGATGCCTGCTGGTGATGTCTGTCCTCTAGAGGGACTATGCTCCACATTTGGTGGGCTTGCCCTTCTCTCCGGAAACTCTGGCAAAGAGACTTTGACTTAAACTGCAGGCTGATGGCGACCTCAATTAAGCCCACACCAGAGGAAGCCCTCTTATCTATGATCCCAGGACCCCTCAAGTCGATTAAAAAAGATATCCTGCGTCACTTCCTTGCCGCAGTTAGGACGGTGATTCCTCCTCATTGGAGATCAACAGACGTACCTTCCCTGGCGGATTGGGCTACTGAAGTAGATTGGATTAGAGATCTGGAGCGTCTGTTGGCCCAGGAAACCAGGAAGGAGGAACAGTTCTCCATCACTTGGTCTTCATGGTCAGTATTTCATTACTCCGAAGACTTTACCATATGGGCTGAAGATGACCCAACCTCATCTACCAGATAGCCATGCTGGAGTGACCGTTCACCCTCCTTTCATTTTCTGGTATTTCTCTTTTCTTTCCCTAAATGTTCTCCTTCCCACCTTGAATCACATACCCGAGCATCTGAACTGCGGTCCTATGTGAAGTTTGGATCCGTGAACTAGCTTTATATCGTAAGATAATGAGGGATCCCTACAGCATACCACCCCGCTTAGATTGGACCACTTTATATCTTAATTCTTCGCATAATTAGAGCTAGACTATATGTTGGAATCCGTCCACATATTATTCACTCTTCTATGTGATATGTGATTTTACTGTGTTTCACTACTATTCCATCAGAAATACTAATGACAGAAAGCCTCAGATTGCACATACTCCGTAAATGTTTACCTCACTGCATTGTGTAAGCTACATGTTTAGAATATACAGTAATGTGATTAATACATTTGTTCGTCTTTCAATAAAATAACATTGAAAAGATTCCTCCCTTTACGTCTTAGCTCTCCCCCATCCTCTTTATATCACAGTCCCCCCTTAACGTCAAGATTCCCCTTTTATATTTCAGCTCCCCCCCCTGTACAGAAAAGTGCTTCTTCACATATCACAATCCCCCCCCCCCCCCCAACATTACAGTCACACCTTCTCAGCAGCATCTTCAATCCCTTTCATATCACACCCTTCCCCTTCACATCAGTGTCCTCACCCCCCCCCCCCCCACTCCACATCCCTTTCCTGCACCTCAGTCTCCTCAGCCCCCCTTCAGAGTCCTATTTTATACAGGGCAGAGGCAGAAGACACGGCAGCTCTGGACAGAAGGTGGGCGCAGCCCAACTTTTCACTTTAATAAGCTGGAGATTGGTTACTAAGACCACCCTGCTTTCTAGCAGCCGATCGCCTGCTTGCTTACTTAAAAACTTGCCCATCTTTTGCTCTTCGTCCAGAACTGCTGTGTCTTCTGCCCTCTACCCTGCTGTCAGGATGATAGAGGCAGCAGCTTGGGGGAAAGAACCAGCAGAGTGATCCACAGGGTGGTGTGGGGGCAAGAGAGAGAGGGATCTGGCTCCTAAGTGGCACAACTGCTGTAGTTTAGAGTCACTTGGTCCGGATCCAGACCATGGTCCACCAACTGTGGCCAAAAGGTGAAAGGAGCAGGTCAGGAGCTCTGAATAGCTTTAAGCACATTATATACTGTTGGGTCTTAGTGTAAAGTGTAGGTAGGCAGGTGGAGTCTACTTCTTCCACTGCAGGTGGCGCTCAATCACAGCGGCCCTGCAGCTAGAGAGGTGATCATGAGAAACATGGTTCCTCTATGGTTTCTTTGGTCACTAGGGAAGCAAACTGGGTGGATGCTGTCACCCCATAGGACTCTGGCAGCCATCTTGTGTCAGGAAGAGCCTACTTGAGGCCCTGGCTCCTGCGTTTGGCGTGCTTTATGCAACTGAGTAGCATAGACAAAAGGTACCTATACGTTAGGGACAGGGAATGGTTCCTGATGAGGGAAAGCGTAGGGTCACAACTCTTCTGGACACCTTCCTGACTGGGCACTGATGGCCAGGCCACACTCTGCCCATCTCAACAGTCTCAGTGGGGCTGAAACCTGTTTCTTTCACATTGCTGGAAACCATGAGTGCACCCGGTTGGGCAACCAGGTTGCTGTATACTGTTGCTGCATTACTTCAATACTAAAAAAATTTTTATCACTGCAGCACCACGCTGTACCCCACCTACATGTATGTTTCTCTGCCCTCTCTGGTAAGATCTAAACTGTTACAGCAACTAATCTATGCTATTAAAAACATAAATGCAAATATAAATGAAACATAATATGTGCTCTATAATAGTATAACACTAATAATCTGAAAAATTCCACTAAAACTTCATCAGTAATACATGTGAATCCCAACATGTAGTCAATAAAATCCAGTGTAGTAGAATGTAACACTCTTTTTTATTATTGAACAAAAGTGTGTGAGTGTTCATAAAAATCTGTCTAGCCATCAACTCCTTCATTCTCTCATGATCCCAAAACTTGAAAATCACCCGCCTTTCTTATATACTTTCCATAACAGAAAGGGTATAACGTGCAATAACCCTAATGTAAGGCTCCAATCATGGCAGGAAAACTCCCAATAAAATAAAGGCAAAAGACCTCCCAACAAAATATCACCAGATCAACTTGAAAGCAAGCAAGACAAATCACCTCATAGTGTAACCCAGGCTTTCTCAATCTTTTAACTCTAGAGGAACCCCAAAAATAAATTTCAGGTCTGGAGGAACCCTTACTAAAACCAATTCATCAGGGATCAATAGGAACAATGCCCCTTATACTGGTGGTCAATAGAAAGAGCTCAGAATGCCACCCTTAAAGACAGCTAAAAATATATTTTGTGTCATGCTGCTGGCTTTGCTAAGTGATGCTGAACCTTGAACCCTGTAGGCTCTATCAAAAAGGTGGTTTATCAGCCACAGCTCAAGGAACCCCTAGCAATCTCTGGAGGAACCCCAGGGTTCCACGGAACCCTGTTTGAGAATGGCTGGTGTAACCTGTTTAGTTGATTATCAGCTCAAATGGAAGCGTTAAGTGCAAGCCCTCTGTGCTCTAACCAGCTTCAACTCTTCATACTCCATCTCTCATTGTATATACACAAGATCTCCAACCGGTGCATTTCTTCACTGGGACTTTGTTTTATTGGAGCCTTCAGCAAAATCCTCTGCTGGCATCATGTGTCTTTCCATCCAATCACAGTCCTTCTCTATTCACAGACATGGATGAAAATTTCAGACATCACCTCACAACATACATCTCCAATCTTGTGGAAGGAATTTGGCCCCACCAGAAAGCCGATATCAGCAGAGAGAAGATCACCTGCGGCCATGTGGGAAAAGAGCTGAAGGTCAGTCCATCACAGAGACCTCCTGTCACACTATTGGAACATAGAAAGTCATTTGCATAGGGAAAAGTTTGATGATAGCTAGCGATCAGTTAGAATTACTGATATTCTATTGCTGCTAGATGGAATCCGAATTATACAAGTTTAACTATTGCAGGTTCTACTGAAGCTCATGTGTGCCTGCTGTAGGGAGGATAAAGTATTCAGAATTCTCTAGCTCAGTCAACTAAATCTAAGCACCATGGGATGGGTCAAGGCAGAAGTTATATATTTACTATGTCTGAGGTAACAAAGTTCATGAAACCTCCCTGTTCTATTTTTATACTCTAATACCGTAAGGCAGTGGTCTCCAAACTGCAGCCAGTGGGCTGGATGTGGCCCCTTGTTTGACTTTATCTGGCCCTTGGGGCACTATTCCACCAACTGAAACCAATAAAGGGGCACTATTCCCCCTACTGGCACCATCAAGAGCGGGTACTATTCTTCTCATTGATATCAATGGGGCACGATTCCTTCCTTTAAAACCAATGATTGGGCACTGATGCCAGGACATTTTCTACTCCCACTGGCCACAGTCTGCCCCCCCAAAGCCTGAAGGACAGTAAACTGGCCCTTTGCTTATAAAGTTTGTAAACCACGTATGTATTGCCATGACATCTGGGACACATGCTAATTGTTCTAATTACATTTGTTGAATTTTATTTCTGTTGTCTTTAGTGATAATAAGCCTGCCCAAGAGGAATATACAAGCTCTTACTGATGTAGCACCCTCCTAAATAGGCTGCTGCTAGGATGTAAGGCAAATGTAGTTCTTTTTGGTTTCTCTGTAATCATTGGTGCAGCTATTGGCTGTTCTAGATCTCACAGATTGTAGGCTTGACTATTTACCCCTACCTTCTGAAGGCCTCCAGTACATAGGGGCTGGGAGAGTAAAATGGGTAGCTTGAATATTTTTTGTGCTTCAGCTGATCCCTGGGGAGGTGTGAACAGTAGGTGGCTGGGGAGAACATAACTAATTTGGGGTCTGGACCTGTCGGTTTCTTGTCCTGCTGGAGAAGATCCACAAAGATCCACAGCCTCAGGGGCTATTGTCCCTTTGGGGCAAATCCACTGGAGTTTGCTGAGGGTCATTGAGGTCCCAGCTGTGGCAGAGCTGGGTGGCCTATTCCCTATCCCAAGTATCCCTGGAGCTAACCAGGTAACTTCATCTAAGGGTTTGGTCCAGAGGAGAATTCGCTGGAGGGTGTTTGGAGGAAGCTGAAAATTGTGTAGCTGTCCTGGGACATTGTGATTACTGACCTAAGCTCAAGACCCTGGTGACTGTGTGCTATCTTCATTTTGGGGTGATAAGTGCCAGGGTAGCTCTCTCAATGTGAGACAGCTCTAATGCCGCGTACACACGGTCGGACTTTCCGGCATACTTGGTCCGGCGGACCAGAGTGTGCCGGACAATCCGCCCGTGTGTGGGCGGCGGCGGACTTTTCCGGCGGACTTCTTCCTAAAAGCCCGCCGGACCTAGATTTAAAACATGTTTTAAATCTTTCCGTCGGACTCAGTTTCGGGCGGAAAGTCCGCTCGTGTGTGTGCTGGTCCGACGGAAAGCCCGCTCGTGTGTAGGCTGGTCCGACAGACCAAATACGACACGAGGGGATGGTATTGCATCTCGCGCTCGCTGCAATAGGAAAAACAAATCTTCCTATTGCGGCGAGCGCGGGGCATACCAGGCCCTTAGGTCTGGTATGGATTATAAAGGGGAACCCCGCTACGCCGAAAAAACGGCGTGGGGTCCCCCTAAAATCCATACCAGACCCCGATCCGAGCACGCAGCCTGGCCGGTCAGGAAAGGGGGTGGGGACGAGCGAGCGCCCCCCCCCTCCTGAACCGTACCAGGCCGCATGCCCTCAACATGGGGGGTGGGTGCTTTGGGGGAGGGGGGCGCCCTGCGCCCCCCCCCCCAAAGCACCTTGTCCCCATGTTGATGAGGACAAGGGCCTCTTCCCGACAACCCTGGCCGTTGGTTGTCGGGGTCTGCGGGCGGGGGCTTATCGGAATCTGGGAGCCCCCTTTAATAAGGGGGCCCCCAGATCCCGGCCCCCCACCCTATGTATATGAGTATGGGGTACATGGTACCCCTACCCATTTACCTAGGAAAAAAGTGTAAGTAATAAAACACACTACACAGATTTTTAAAATATTTTATTAAACAGCTCCGGGGGGGGGAATCTTCCTCCGGCTTCGGGGGTCTTCTTCCGGCTTCGGGGGTCCCTCCGCTTCATCTTCTCCCGGCGTCCGGTTGGTTCTTCTCCGCTCTCCGGCCTCTTCTCCCGGTGTCGCAGGTCTTCGGCCGGCCCCTCCGCTCTCTTCATGTAGCTCTATTGCGAGCGGAGGTCCGGACTTCTGGGCTTCTTGGCTTCTTGTGTTCTCTTCTCTTCTCTTCCCCCAGATGTTGACACGACGCTCTCTCCGGCTGGACTGGTCTCTGAGGGCTGCGTTGTGACTTATATAGGCGGAGACCCCGCCCCCATATGATGTCACAGTCCCTGGGCATGCTGGGACTGTGACGTTTTAGGGGGCGTGGTCGCCCACGCCCCCTAAAACGTCACAGTCCCAGCATGCCCAGGGACTGTGACATCATATGGGGGCGGGGTCTCCGCCTATATAAGTCACAACGCAGCCCTCAGAGACCAGTCCAGCCGGAGAGAGCGTCGTGTCAACATCTGGGGGAAGAGAAGAGAAGAGAACACAAGAAGCCAAGAAGCCCAGAAGTCCGGACCTCCGCTCGCAATAGAGCTACATGAAGAGAGCGGAGGGGCCGGCCGAAGACCTGCGACACCGGGAGAAGAGGCCGGAGAGCGGAGAAGAACCAACCGGACGCCGGGAGAAGATGAAGCGGAGGGACCCCCGAAGCCGGAAGAAGACCCCCGAAGCCGGAGGAAGATCCCCCCCCCCCGAGCTGTTTAATAAAATATTTTAAAAACCTGTGTAGTGTGTTTTATTACTTACACTTTTTTCCTAGGTAAATGGGTAGGGGTACCATGTACCCCATACTCATTTACATGGGGTGGGGGGCCGGGATCTGGGGGCCCCCTTATTAAAGGGGGCTCCCAGATTCCGATAAGCCCCCGCCCGCAGACCCCGACAACCAACGGCCAGGGTTGTCGGGAAGAGGCCCTTGTCCTCATCAACATGGGGACAAGGTGCTTTGGGGGGGGGGGCGCAGGGCGCCCCCCTCCCCCAAAGCACCCACCCCCCATGTTGAGGGCATGCGGCCTGGTACGGTTCAGGAGGGGGGGGGCGCTCGCTCGTCCCCACCCCCTTTCCTGACCGGCCAGGCTGCGTGCTCGGATCGGGGTCTGGTATGGATTTTAGGGGGGGCCCCACGCCGTTTTTTCGGCGTAGCGGGGTTCCCCTTTATAATCCATACCAGACCTAAGGGCCTGGTATGCCCCGCGACGGGGCTAGCAAGGTGTCAATCTCGCCGATAAAAGCGGCAAGATTGACATCCTTTTCTAGTCCCGTCGCACCTGAGTCACGTTCAAAATGAACGGACTTGTCCGTGTGTGGGCAAGTCCGTTCATTCTGAAAGACGGGCGGACTTAGCCCGCCGGAAAGTCCCGGCGTGTGTGGGCAAGTCCGTCCGTTTTAAAGTCCGGCGCACCTGGCGGACAAAGTCCGTCGGAAAGTGTGCCGGACCAAGTAGGATAGAAAGTCCGCTCGTGTGTACGCGGCATTACAGAGTCTCAGTTCTGCCCATCCCTCATTGTTCCTGATTTTAAAGACTCCTCAAAGAAGTTCAGCCTATGAAGTGTGCCTTACTCTTGCTTTTCAGTATTTCTGGAATATCCCATACCAACCCAACCTCCCGCCAGCTGTTACAAGTTCCACAAGCAATAAAACATAAAAAAGACAACCCCTAGACTGTTTATTAGAGCCAGAGGGAATGGAGTGTTGATTGGGTCATTGGTGGCCTCTGCACTGTTTGTGGAAGAACCAGTTAAAAACCAGCGGTTCCTATGGGGTAGCACTACACTAGGAAGAAGGTTTAAGTCCTGACAATGACAAAATGTCTTATTTTATAGGACCTTGTCAGCATCCTACAAAGGGAAGAGTGCAGCTTTACTTCCTTCTCACAGGTAATTATTGCATCATACTAGAAAATTGTATATAATGACCGTGTATAAAATATTATATAACAATCACAAATATATATGTCAGCAAGCTTTTAAAAATATAAAAAAAAGGGGGGGGGGCAAAGAGGTAACAAACCTCGGAGACTTTTAAGGTGTTGAAGTATAAAGGTCAAAAATTGTCAGGTTGCATAAAATTTAAATCATTTTATTTAGATAATAAAAGTAAGTAAAAAACATGAGAAAGAAAAATACATCCATATTACAAGAAAACATTGAGTTTATGAAGTTTATACAAGCAAAGCACTACCACTCTCAACATGTTTTACTCGATAGATTTTCTTCAGCAGATTGATGGTGTGACTTTTGTTATGTACTAAGAATGAGAAAAACATAGATAGCTTTCACATGAACGTATTCAGAAATACATAAACATAAAATGTTCTTTCTCATGTTTTTTACTTTATTATCTAAATTAAATTATTTAAATTTTATGCAACCTGACAATTTTTGACCTTTATACTTCAACACCTTAAAAGTCCCGAGGTTTGTTACCTCTTTGCCCCCCTTTTTTCTAATTCTCTTTATTTGGGATGCAGTGTTTCTTTGATTGGATTCCTCCATCTCATCTTGCCCTTTTTTTAAAAATACAACTTTTAGAAGAGCGTTACAATATTAAAGTATCATAATTGAAAAAGTTTAGAATGTTTAACAGTTTTACATGTGATAGAGCTGACATGGAGATTTTTCCTGGTCACACATATCAGTACCCACTGTGTAAATAGATTTTCACCAATATATAAAGATATCTGATTATTTACACCAGTCTGTTTGTAATGGGGCTTGTGATTAGCTGACTGTTGCCACCAAATTACTCAAGCTCCCACCCCGCTTCTTAGATTTCTATATTCGTACTATTTTTTTCTATTTTATTCAAAATTAGAATTTCGGATAACAGCTATATTCTATTTTATTCAATTCTATTTGAAATTCGGATTTCAGGGGATGGCTATATTCTTTCTATTTGATTCGATACTACTGTATTCGATATTCAAATTTCAAAATTCTAATGTCGGAAACGGCTATATTCTTTCTAATTTATTCTATTCTATTCTAAATTATTCTTTTTTTTCTAGTCCATTCTTTTATTTTCTATTCTATTTTTTTTGTTTTCTATTGTATTCTATTGTTTTATCCTATTCTATTCTTTTTTTATTTGATTATATTGTATTCTATTTAATTTTATTCTATTCTATTATGTTTTTTTTATTATTCTAGTCTATTGTAATCTATTTAATTATATTCTATTCTGTTTAATTCTATTATATTCTTTTATTTTCTATTCTATTATATTGAATGTGTTTCTTTCTATAAAGCAGGCTAAGTAGGAATCATCATCTTATTTCACTTTTATACCTTACTGTATTTATTTCAACATTTTTCCCATTTCAAATTCGAATTCGGATCCATTTTCAAACTCCAAACTTATTTTCAAATTCGTTACTTTATCATTTATTTTGGATTCATTGAAATCTGTTACTATTGTGATCCAGACATTTAGATACTTCTGAATCTCTAAATATTGACTCTCGCTGTATGTAATCTGATGGCGCTCGTCCCGCCCCCTTCCCTGTTCCCTCCTAGGCAGCCCAAATTGCAGTATCGGTGTATAACACGCACACACTATTTGAACCCGATTTTCAGGGTGAAAAAGTGCGTGTTATACACCAATAAATACAGTATTTAATCATTTTAACATCTCGACTTTGCATGTCAACTGAACCACAGAAAAAAATGTGACTTATAGAAATAAAAAAAAGAGAAATTTTTGGTTTTTGCAATTCATACTTACCTAGGTGGATGCAGCATCGGTCCCCCGGCGCCTCTTTACTGAGAACCGAGCGATCAAACACCGCCGATCGCTCGGTTCTCTCACCTTCCCGAGCAGAGAGCTACTGCCTGTCAGTCAGCAGCTCTCCGCTCTGTCCCCCCCGCGCTCTTTAGAGCGCTGAGCTGTGGAGGGGGCGGGGAGCGGCTCGCTGAAAGGCTGAGACGGCCATCAGTCCAGGGACCTGGCGGATCCAGACTTCCTAAGTCGGGATGACGCGGTGCCTGGACTCATCTGTGTGACGTCAGAAGAGGGCGGACTTTACACCGCTCTCTGCTGAAAATGGGTCACAGGAGTGCAAAATGAACTGCCCTCTGGTGACCCTTATGCCGCGTACACACGATCGGACATTGATCGGACATTCTGACAACAAAACCGTGGATTTTTTTCTCACGGATGTTGGCTCAAACTTGTCTTGCATACACACGGTCACGCAAATGTTGTCGGAAATTCCAAACGTCAAGAAGGCGGTGACGTACAAGACGTACAACGAGCCGAGAAAAAAAAGTTCAATAGCCTGTGCGGCTCTTCTGCTTGATTCCGAGCATGCATGGAATTTTGTGCGTCGGAATTGTCTACACGCGCTCGGAATTTAGGACAACGGATTTTGTTGTCGGAAAATTTGAGATCCGGCTCTGAAATATTTGTTGTCCGAAATTCTGACGGAAAATGTCCGATGGAGCCTACACACGGTCGGAATTTCCGACAACAAGCTCACATCGAACATTTGTTGTTTGTGTGTACGCGCCATTAGGAGAAGCCAAGCCAAATGAGCTCAGGCTGGACTTCTCCTTTAAGAAAATGAATATTATCAAGGGGTTGATTGACTAAAATAGTAGAAAATGATCACTTTTCAGAGTAAATTTTCATCCATCAAAAATCCTATTGATTGGGTATTCTATGCAAAGTGAATTTTCACTTATCTTTACTTCATTCCTTTAAGCGGAGTTCCACCCAAAAATGGAACTTCCGCTTTAAGTGATGGTGACCCCCTGACATGCCACATTTGGCATGTCATTTTTTTTGGGGGGGGGGGCGGATACCCTCTTTTTTAGAGTCACCCAGCTCATACTTCACTCCACGCCGGAAGGAAGTTCACCTCTCCCCCCTCCCTCCCTGAAATCTTCTGGGACGCGTCATAGGTCCCAGAACATTGCCAGGCCATTCACAGTGCGCAGCGCGGCTCGCGCATGCGCAATGCGTGCCCGGCTGTGAAGCCACAGCCAGGCGCCCACAGTTACAATGCGGGCGCCGCAGAGAGGAGGGGGAGAGGAGCGGGGCTTCATTCACCCGCATCGCTGGACTGTGGGACAGGTGAGTGTCCGATTATTAATAAAAGTTCAGCAGCTACACTTTTTGTAGCTGCTGACTTTTTAATGGGTGGAACTCCGCTTTAAATTATACTGTATGGAAGTTTCCTTTGCAAAACGAACAAATTCTACTGCTTTTCTGTCCGATTCTCTCAACAGATGTCAGATTTTCCTATAAACTGGAAGCAATTGAAGACCCTCTTACAGGCATACCAAAAGTACTTGGACCAGCAGGTAACAAAACTGACCCTCTTTACCTGATACTCCGATATGTCTTTTTGTTTATGAAATTTCAGCAGTTACAGTATCTCACAAAAGTAAGTACACCCCTCACATTGCCGCACTTCCTGCTTATATATGTAAAAAAAAAGTGCTGAAGTGCTATGCTCTAACTATTGCATGAATAAATGTGTGCATAAATAAATAAACCATGTAAAAACCTGATCAATATCTAAGAATCAACCAAAATAATTCTTCAGTGCAAAATCAAAGAAAGAAAGTCCATATATGTGAAATCAAAAAATCATATATGTGAAGTCCATGACTTTTAGAAATGAAGCATGTTGCCAATGAAAAAAGTGCATAAACAAGCATCAATATAAGTGCATATAAAGTTCATCCAGTATTGAGTTGTAAGGTGCTCTGTGTAAATACTGCAACCCCGAGCGTGGAGGCCCCCCCCCCCAGAGTGGGCACTCACCCTCAGGTGTGGACCCCCTGGGCTTATGCTGAGGTGGGTCAACAAGGCTTTAGAATGGATGATGTCCACCCAATGGCTTGGGAGTAGGGTTGCCACCTCATCCCTTTAAACCCGAACACATATTAATTACACAGGTTCTGTGGCTGATTAAGGTGGTATTTAAACTCACTTGTTGCCTTATCTGCATTTAATTAGCCTCAGAACCTGTGTAATTCATACGTGTTCGGGTTTAAAGGGATGAGGTGGCAACTCTACTTGGGAGTCCTCTTATGTGCTCCAGGTCTTTAGGTATATAAACAGTAAAAAAGGGAGGACAGACCATATCGGCCCCATAAAGAATGATGAAGGACATCTGATTACAAAGGATGGGGAGATGGCGAAGGTATTGAATTTATTCTTCTCCTCAGTCTTCACGAGTGAATCGGGGGGCTTCAGTAACCAAAACTGCAGTGTTTATCCTCAGGACACATCACAGGAAGCACCTCCATGGCTAACAGAGGACAGAATTAAAATTAGACTTGGGAAACTTAACATTAGGGATGAGCCGAACACCCCCCTGTTCGGTTCGCACCAGAACATGCGAACAGGAAAAAAATTCGTTCGAACACGCGAACGCCGTTAAAGTCTATGGGACACGAACATGAATAATCAAAAGTGCTAATTTTAAAGGCTAATATGCAAGTTATTGTCATAAAAAGTGTTTGGGGACCCGGGTCCTCCCCCAGGGGACATGAATCAATGCAAAAAAAAGTTTTAAAAACGGCCGTTTTTTCAGGAGCAGTGATTTTAATAATGCTTAAAGTCAAACAATAAAAGTGTAATATCCCTTTAAATTTCATACCTGGGGGGTGTCTATAGTATGCCTGTAAAGGGGCGCATGTTTCCCGTGTTTAGAACAGTCTGACAGCAAAGTGACATTTGGAAGGAAAAAACACATTTAAAACTACCGCGGCTATTGCATTGCCGACAATACACATAGAAGTTCATTGATAAAAACGGCATGGGAATTCCCCACAGGGGAACCCCGAACCAAAAAAAAAAAAAAAAAAAAATGATGTGGGGGTCCCCCTAAATTCCATACAAGGCCCTTCAGGTCTGGTATGGATATTAAGGGGAACCCCAGCCAAAATTTAAAAAAAAAATTGACGTGGGGTTCCCCCTAAATTCCATACCAGACCCTTCAGGTCTGGTATGGATTTTAAGGGGAACCCCGCGCCAAAAAAAAAAAAAAAAAAAGGCGTGGGGTCCCCCTAAAAATCCATACCAGACCCTTATCCGAGCACGCAACCTGGCAGGCCGCAGGAAAAGAGGGGGGGACGAGAGTGCGGCCCCCCCCCCCCTCCTGAACCGTACCAGGCCACATGCCCTCAACATTGGGAGGGTGCTTTGGGGTAGCCCCCCAAAACACCTTGTCCCCATGTTGATGAGGACAAGGGCCTCATCCTCACAACCGTGGCCGGTGGTTGTGAGGGTCTGCGGGCGGGGGGCTTATCGGAATCTGGAAGCCCCCTTTAACAAGGGGACCCCCAGATCCCGGCCCCCCCCCTGTGTGAAATGGTAAGGGGGTACTTACCCCTACCATTTCACTAAAAAACTGTCAAAAATGTTAAAAATGACAAGAGACAGTTTTTGACAATTCCTTTATTTAAATGCTTCTTCTTTCTTCTTTCTTCCTTCATCTTCTTCTTCTTCTGGTTCTTCTGGCTCTTCTGGTTCTTCCTCCGGCGTTCTCGTCCAGCATCTTCTCCGCGGCGTCTTCTATCTTCTTCTCCTCGGGCCGCTCCGCACCCATGGCATTTGGGGGGAGGCTCCCGCTCTTCTCTTCATCTTCTTCTCTTCTTCATCTTCTTCTTCATCTTCTTCTTCTTCTTTTTCTTCTTCTTCCTTCTTCTCTTCTTCTCTTCTTCCTGTCTTCTCCGGGCCGCTCCGCAATCCATGCTGTGGCATGGAGGGAGGCTCCCGCTGTGTGACGGCGTCTCTTCGTCTGACGGTTCTTAAATAACGGGGGGCGGGGCCACCCGGTGACCCCGCCCCCCTCTGACGCACGGTGACATGACGGGACTTTCCTGTGGCATTCCCCGTGACGTCACAGGGAAGTCCCTCAAGTCACCGTGCGTCAGAGGGGGGCGGGGTCACCGGATGGCCCCGCCCCCCGTTATTTAAGAACCGTCAGACGAAGAGACGCCGTCACACAGCGGGAGCCTCCCTCCATGCCAGCATGGCTGCGGAGCGGCCCGGAGAAGACAGGAAGAAGAGAAGAAGGAAGAAGAAGAAGAAGAAGAAGAAGATGAAGAAGAAGATGAAGAAGAGAAGAAGATGAAGAGAAGAGCGGGAGCCTCCCCTCATGCCATGGGTGCGGAGCGGCCCGAGGAGAAGAAGATAGAAGACGCCGCGGAGAAGATGCTGGACGAGAACGCCGGAGGAAGAACCAGAAGAGCCAGAAGAACCAGAAGAAGAAGAAGATGAAGGAAGAAAGAAGAAAGAAGAAGCATTTAAATAAAGGAATTGTCAAAAACTGTCTCTTGTCATTTTTAACATTTTTGACAGTTTTTTAGTGAAATGGTAGGGGTAAGTACCCCCTTACCATTTCACACAGGGGGGGGGCCGGGATCTGGGGGTCCCCTTGTTAAAGGGGGCTTCCAGATTCCGATAAGCCCCCCGCCCGCAGACCCTCACAACCACCGGCCACGGTTGTGAGGATGAGGCCCTTGTCCTCATCAACATGGGGACAAGGTGTTTTGGGGGGCTACCCCAAAGCACCCTCCCAATGTTGAGGGCATGTGGCCTGGTACGGTTCAGGAGGGGGGGGGGGCCGCACTCTCGTCCCCCCCTCTTTTCCTGCGGCCTGCCAGGTTGCGTGCTCGGATAAGGGTCTGGTATGGATTTTTAGGGGGACCCCACGCCTTTTTTTTTTTTTTTTTTTGGCGCGGGGTTCCCCTTAAAATCCATACCAGACCTGAAGGGTCTGGTATGGAATTTAGGGGGAACCCCACGTCAATTTTTTTTTTAAATTTTGGCTGGGGTTCCCCTTAATATCCATACCAGACCTGAAGGGCCTTGTATGGAATTTAGGGGGACCCCCACATCATTTTTTTTTTTTTTTTTTTTGGTTCGGGGTTCCCCTGTGGGGAATTCCCATGCCGTTTTTATCAATGAACTTCTATGTGTATTGTCGGCAATGCAATAGCCGCGGGTAGTTTTAAATGAGTTTTTTCCTTCCAAATGTCATTTTGCTGTCAGACTGTTCTAAACACAGGAAACATGCGCCCCTTTACAGGCATACTATAGACACCCCCCAGGTACGAAATTTAAAGGGATATTACACTTTTATTGTTTGACTTTAAGCATTAATAAAATCACTGCTCCTGAAAAAACGGCCGTTTTTAAAACTTTTTTTTGCATTGATCCATGTCCCCTGGGGCAGGACCCGGGTCCCCAAACACTTTTTATGACAATAACTTGCATATAAGCCTTTAAAATTAGCACTTTTGATTTCTCCCATAGACTTTTAAAGGGTGTTCCGCGGCATTCGAATTTGCCGCGAACACCCCAAATTGTTCGCTGTAGAACATGAGTTCGACTCGAACTCGAAGCTCATCCCTACTTAACATTAATAAATCACCGGACCAGATGGCTTGCACTCGAGGGTACTTAAGGAACTCAAGTAATTGCCAGACCATTGTTCCTAATTTTTACTGACAGTCTACTGACTGGAATGGTACCAGCTGATTAGTGTTCAAGCAACGCTGCTCCATGGATCCTGGAGCCAGCATGCGTTCCAAACAGCAGAAATTATGGCGAAAACTTGACCTGTGTGCCCGCCCCTATACGTTTCGTCATGTGGATGTCATCATGAGGCGCCTTGGGACACGGCAAAGAATCGTGCGAGTATTACTCAGTTTGCTTTTAAGATTGATTTTAATAAATGAAATTACGCTATGTCCGCTTTTGTGATCATCTTTTCTTTCATGACCTGGAGCACATAAGAGGACTCCCAAGCCATTGGGTGGACATGCATCCATTCTAAAGCCTTGTTGGCCCACCTCAGCATAAGCCCAGGGGGTCCACACCTGAGGGTGAGGGGGAGTCTGCACGCTGGGTGTTGCAGTATTTGCACAAGCACAGAGCACCTTACAACTCAATACTGGATGAACGTTATATGCACTTATATTGATGCTTGTTTATGCACTTTTTTCACTGGCAACATGCTTCATTTCTAAAAATCATGGACTGCACATATATGATTTTTTGATGTCAAGTATATGGAATTTCTTTCTTTGATTTTGCACTGATGAATTATTTTGGTTGATTCTTAAAAATCAATGAGGTTTTTACATGGTTTCTGTATTTATGCACAGATTTATTCATGCAATGGTTAATAGCATAGCACTTCAGCACTTTAGTTCACATATATAAGCAGGAAGCACGGCAGTTCACTATTCTAATCTTCGCACTAGGGCACATCGCTGCAGCATTCTAGCAGTGGGCAATCAGGCACCTGATACTACCCACATGCACAACATTTTTTTATTTTGAAATTTTTACTTCGTTTTTGGTCAGTTTTTCACCATTTTAGCGAGTGACATTTACAATTTAACAATTTATAATTGCCTGGAAAAATCAATACTTGAATTAAAGAAATAATATTAATTGATTGTAAAAGATAAAGTAGATGCAAATTCAATCACAGATCATAATGGGAGTGCTGGCTGTCACTTTAAAGGGTAACTCCACTCTCATGGGGAAAAAAAATAGCAAATACAAAATCAAAAATAGCAAATACAAAAAAAAAAAAAAAAAAAAAAAAAATAATAATAATAATAAAAATAATAATAATAAAAATAATAATAAAAATAATAATATATATATATATATATATATATATATATATATATATATATATAGTTATACAATTGCTACATACGTCACATTATATCACTGGGAACAGTAGATCTCTGACATGTCACCTGTCGGAATGTGGAAATTCCTTGTTTACATAGACAGTTCCCTGTTCTGCTTGTGTAATAGGCAATTGCAGGCCTTCGGCGGACATTGAGTCTGCCCGACCCGTGGGCACGCTTCCGCAGAGTGCAGCGGGCACGAGAGCGCACTGTCGCCAGCACGCCGCCACTCGCAACTGCGCCTGGGCGAGCCGCCGTACAACGATGGCGATTCGCGCAGGGGATCCAACCCGCCGCAGGCAGCTGGTTCCTAAGAGGTCAAGCTCAGCGTTTAGAGGCAGAAAAAAAAGACCCTTCCGGTTTGCATCCCTGATTGGAGCTTTCTGGCAGAAAAAAATGCTAAACTCTCCTAAACTCGTCTAAACTATGTACAAAAACGCTCTACACTATATAAGCATTTTTTTTTTCCGCCAAGGGAACCAGTGTTTTTTTAAGCCCAGTGTGCATTGAACCTTTCACATAAGGGAATTCAGGAAACATACTAACATAATAACATAAAAACTCCTAATCATTTTGTAAAGTGTTGCCCAACCTGTTTCCACTATCTAAATTTTTATTAATAATAATAATAATAATAATAATAATAATAATAATAAAAATAATAATAATAATAATATGTAGCCAGGTGCTGGACTACAGCAAGATGGAAAGGAGATAATTGCCTTTTGTTCTTCTCCATCTCTACTGAGATACTGATGTTATGCTTTACCATTCGCCAGTAGGGGGAGTGCTAAAGCCAAGCAAGCCCATAGACTTCTATGCAGAGCGCTGGGAATGCTGGGAGTTGTAGTTTGAGACGACAGCCATATACTGGCTACACTACAGATCCCAATATGCACTGCGCAATAGGAGGAGTCAGTGTTGACAACCTCCGATGCCTTTTTATTTTACTGAGAAAACATGGAAAATTTATTGATGGGGCACGACTTTTTTTTTTTTTTCACTGACAACCTGAAATAGGACAGAAACTCCTAATATAAAATAGGGCAATCGA
The DNA here is from genome assembly GCA_037952925.1 of Lithobates clamitans. Classification (NCBI taxonomy): domain Eukaryota; kingdom Metazoa; phylum Chordata; class Amphibia; order Anura; family Ranidae; genus Lithobates; species Lithobates clamitans. The sequence continues at coordinate 60,739 of JBBGZY010002372.1, read as the reverse complement.
TATTTAAGCAGTATAAACAATATGTAAACATTAACAATACTCAGAACAAATAATCTGCTTGGCTTCACAATTAAAAACCCAAAACAGAGTGACAAAGTGTGAGCAAGACTAGGACTATGAAATGCCTGGGGCCCCCCCGGGATAAAACAGAAAAATAATTTTGGTGAACAGTGTGCATGGCCAGATTTTGCCTAACAGTAAATGGGCTTAAGAGTAGGATGATTAACCATTTTCCTACCGGACACTTTTACCCCCTTCCTGCCCAGGCCTATTTTCAGCTTTCAGCGCTCTCACACTTTGAATGACAATTACGCGGTCATACAACACTGTACCCAAATGACATTTTTACAATTTTTTTTATACAAACAGAGCTTTCTTTTGGTGGTATTTAATTACCACTGGGTTTTTTATTTTTTGCTAAACAAACAAATAAAGACCAAAAATTTTGGGGGAAAAAAATGTTTTTTTTTTAAAAATTTCTGTTAAAACAATTTTGTAAACAGGTAATTTTTCTCCTTGTGCGCCGATGAGGCTGCACTGATTGACACTGATGGGCACTGATAGGCTGCACTGATGGGCAATGATGGGCACTGATAGGCTGCACTGATGGGCACTGATAGGCTGCACTAATGGGCAATGATGGGCACTGATAGGCTGCACTGATGGGCACTGATAGGCTGCACTGATGGGCACTGATAGGCTGCACTAATGGGCAATGATGGGCACTGATAGGCTGCACTGATGGGCACTGATAGGCTGCACTAATGGGCAATGATGGGCACTGATAGGCTGCACTGATGGGCACTGATAGGCTGCACTAATGGGCAATGATGGGCACTGATAGGCTGCACTGATGGGCACTGATAGGCTGCACTAATGGGGAATGATGGGCACTGATAGGCTGCACTGATGGGCACTGATTGGCTGCTCTGATGGGCACTGATTGGCTGCTCTGATGGGCACTGATCGGCTGCACTGATGTACACTGATATGCTACACTGATGGACACTGATAGGCTGCACCAATAGGCACTGATGGGCATTAACAAGCAGAACTGAAGGGCACAGATAGGTGGCATTGATGGGCACTGATAGGCAGCACTGATGGGCACTGTTGATCAGTGTAGATGTGCCCTTTCACACTTGCCGGTTACCGGCTCTCCTCTCCTCACGCTGTGACAGTGTGAGGAAAGGAATGCCAATAACCAGCAAGTGTGCTTACATTGTGATCAGCTGTGATTGGACACAGCAGATCACGTGGTAAAGGGCCGCTGTTATTGGCCCTTTACCCTAATTTGTGATCAGCTGTGTACAAGGGACACAGCAATCACAGAGCATGCACGCAGGGGGTGCAGTTCTGGGAGGATGCCAACGGACACCCTCCTAGAACTGGACGGCCGCGCTATAGACGTCATTTGGCTATAGTGTGGCCAACAAGTGGTTAAACAGAATCTGTTCCTAGGCGCTATATACACTGCACACATACAGTACAACACAGTCCTTGTACCCACAAAATACTCCTATTACTGTACCACAACTGACAGCTTCACAGACACATATAAACCTCAGGACAAAGGATTTTTTTTTTTTTTTTAAGTTTTCAATTATATTCGACTTTATGCACACAAAAATATTAGCATTTTGACTGACTCAGCCTACCTTAAGGAAGAACTTCATTAAAACCAACAAATGTTGAGAAAATGTTGAAATACTTGGTCAGGACTATGTAATGTGCAGCACAATGTATAAAGTTACATCAGAGTTCCCCTTTACATTAGCATTCACAGAGTTACCCCTTAAATCAGAGTCTCCAGTGTTCCCTCTTACATCAGGGTTACCAGAGCACCCCTTATATCAGAGTCCACCTTTACATCAGAGTCCACAGATGCCCCCCCCCTCCTCCCCCCAAATAAAAGTCCCCAGTATTCCCTCTTTACATTAGAGGCCACAGAGTCCCCCCTAAATCAAAGTCCTCAGCATCCACACAGAGAGACTGTTTCCCAGAGAGAGTTTAAAGATTGCTACCTCTGTTAGTTATTGAGAAGAGGTCTGAGGCATGGTTTGGCTGCAGTACAGGAGATATTCCACTAGATGGCGGTCCATAAGAGGAGGAATGATTAGCATTCGGATTAGCTCAGTTTGATGCAGTAAGCAGGAGTCAGACAGGGAAATACTGTAAAGATGTAAAAGAGCAATCAGAATAGAGGCAAAGAGGAAAAGAGAATAAAAGGAGTCTGAGAAGGGGATAGAGGAATAGGGAGCGCTCTCTGCTGCTCATACAAGGTGGACATCTCTGACCTTCCCCTATGAAGATCCAGTGACTCGAAGGATAGCGATGGAGCCATTGAATTGTCCTATATCACGTATTCTACTATAGCTTGTGAAAGATTTGTAATGTTTTTCTATCCAACATTAGAAAAATATAAATACTTTTTTTCAACTCATTTTAAATTTCAAGTGATTGTAAAGGTTCAAGGATTTTTACCTTCATGCATTTTATGGTGAGGCCGAGCCGCTCTCTGTCTGTGTGTCTTAGGGGGTTGATGTTAGACATGTGCACTGACAAAAAATTCTTTTGTTTTCCTTTCATTCCTTTTTTTGCTTTTTTTTGGAAATTTGGAATTCGGAAATTTGGAAATCCGGAAATTTGGATTTTCGAATTTCCGAATTCCGGATTTCTGAATTTTCGGAATTCGAAAATTCGGAAATTCAGAATTCGAAAATTCGAAAATCTGAAAAAAAGAAAGAAAAGCAGTAAAATTTGAAATAATAACTAACTATTAAGTTACAGGTATTGGAATTTCCATTCAAATTTGGCTGTTAGTGAACGTAACGAATACAAATTTATCTGAAGTTACGAATTATCTGAAATAACGAATGCTGCATTTTTCGTTATTTCAGATAATTCGTTCAAATACGTTCACTAACAGTCACATTTGAAAGGAAATTCCAATACCTATAATTTAATATTTATTATTAGTTAGTTATTATTTCAGATTTTCGGGTTTTGAATTTTCAGATTTTCATTCTTTTGAATGTTCGGATTTTCAATCTTATTTTTGGGTTTTCAAATTTCCAAATTTTCGAACTTCCTAATTTCAATTTTTCCAATTTCCTAATTTTGAATTTTCAAATTTCCTGATTTCGATATTTTGAATTTCTGAATTTTGAATTTTCGAATTTCTGAATTTTGAATTTTCGAATTTCTGAATTTTCGATTTCCCGAATTTTGAATTTTCGAATTTCCGAATTTTGAATTTCCGAAATTTCTGAATTTCCAAATTTTGATTTTTCCGAAATTTCGATTTTCGGAAATTTAGAATTTCGAGATTCGGAAACTCGGAAATTCATGAATTTGTCAAAATTCGTTAAAAAACTAATTCGGAACGAAACAAATTGCACATGTCTAGTTGATGTACTAAAACTGGAGGGTGCAAAACCTGGAGCAGTTCTGCATAGAAACCAATCAGTTTCCAGGTTTTATTGCCAAAGCTTAATAAAACAAACTGAAGTGAAAAGCTGATTGGCTCCCATGCACAACTGCTCCAGATTTTGCACTCTCCAATTTTAGTACACCAGCCCCCTAATTAGATACACAGACAGAGCATGGCTCAGCCTCACCATAAAATGCATGAAGGTAAAAAAAACCTTGAGCCTTTACAATCACTTGAAACTTAAAATGAAGAAAAAAAAGCACTATTGTCAGGGCTCTTTATATTTTTGTAATGCTGAATAGAAAAACATTACAAATCAACCCCACAGAGGCGGCTCAGGAGTGAAAACACACAAGTGCCCCCAGACCAGCCAGGTAGCCAATGAGGAGAGATAGGGGATGGGGCTGAGTCATGCTTCGTGTGTGAAGGGAAACCCATAGCAGTGGCTCGGGAGCGAGACTGCTCGGGTGCCCCTATAGCAAGCTGCTTCCTTTGGGGGCACTCGGCAGAGGGAGGGGCCAGGAGTGCCATCGGGTGTCCTAAGAAGAGGAGGATCCGGGCTGCTCTGTGCAAAACCATTACACAGAGCAGGTAAGTATAACATGTTGGTTATTAATAAAAATCTGTCATTGATACATAGTATAGCTAAAGGCAAAACTATTGTTTAGTTTTGGATAGAGTAGAGAGGGATTAGAACCCCTGTCAGGTCTTTATTGCTGTCTGTGTCCCAGTTAGTGAGATTCGCCCTCTCTATTTGTCCTGTTTACTGTTATCATGAAAAGTGAATGTAAAAGAAAATTCCAAATTGGGTTGTCTCCAGAAAAGTAATAGAGGGGAAATCTTCCAATGGGGACACTGGTCCTGGACTGGTGATCTGGGGAGGGGGGGCCCAAGGGATTCCCTTAATTTGCATGGATTTGCTCTCACTTCCTTTTATGGCTATGGGACAGGAAGTGAAGGGAAGTCTCCCCAACCGGACAGAGATGGCAAAAAAAAAAATGTGATTGAGGTTATGTAGCACTACCCCTCGTAGGAGTCGTTAATGTCAGGGTTCCCCACTGTTGTACAGCCAGTCACACAGCATTACCTTCTTTCATCCGGACACAGAAATCAGCCTTTGGCTTGTTTTTTTGTTGTTTTATTAGGGGATGATAAATTGGGTAGGGGATGCCCAGTAACAACTATGACAATTCAGGGACACTTACTCCCTATTTAAAAAAATCCTCTTCTTCCTGCACAAACTTGGTTCCTATGTACAGCATCTACTGGTCACTCCTGGGAAATGAACAGTCTCTTTGATAATTCAGCAACAACCCTTTACAGGCTAGAAACCTCCCATCCCTCTTTTGGATAAAGTAGCACATTGTGGAGTGAACAGCGTCTCCTTTTGCGTCCATGTAGACACTGAGCCCAGTTCTACCGCTGCAGAAGCCTACCAGCCAGCCTGGCTGCTTCCGCCAGTCCTCCCTCCCCATTACTGGCATACACACATGGAGATTGCCCAGGGCAAGGTGGATGAAGACAGGGCCGATCCTGGGTGGGTGCGCGAGGTTCAGCGCACCCAGGCGCCGCAGAGGTGAAGTGCTCCCCTCCCTCTTCCTCTCCTTGTCTGTGTCCAGAGTTGGCTCTCTCCACCGGCAACTGACAGGAGCAAATCAGAGGAGGAGAGACTGTGCGACCGCCGCCAATGTTAGCAACGGGAAGAGGGCTCTCTGTGTTTCCTGCCCAAGCCCATCCCCCCTCCCTCCTCCTATAAGAGGAGAGTGAAGCAGCCGGAGATTGGAGCGGCTGTCTCTGTGTGGAGAGAGACCAGCCGCGGGCTCTTCTTCCGCCCCCTCTTTCTCCCTCTCCTCCTCGCGCACTGCTGTAATAGTGAGCGGCGTTTGCCACCAGCAAAGCCGCCCACTATGTTTCTTCCCCCGCTTTCATATCGGCCAGGGAAGAAATAGAATAAAAAAGGAGCAGAGAAGAGGATTGTAGGACATGTAGTCCCGAGGACTGTCGGCCCCACTGTAACACGGAAACTGCAGCCCACACACCATGCCCAGCTGAATGGGAGAGAGAGCCAGGAGCCCAGGAAACCTTTCAGGGAAGTGCACCCAGGACTGCAAGGAGAGGACAGTACTGAGGGAACACCATCAGAGAGAGAACCCCACTGCCCTGCGCCACCAGAGGGAAAGCCACACAGCCTAGTGCCATCCCTGGTGGAGAAAGGAATGGAGTCATTGTCAGAATACAGATCTGGGCGCTACCCACGGGCAATTCAGAGTAAGCAGACTCCTGATCAGAGGAACCGTTGCTGTATCGCTGGGTCAGGTGAGAGGGCCGATCGGCCATTATCTACTAATGTCCATAGGAACTGCAGTCTCTGACCATCTCTTGTATTATGTCTGCAGTCTCTGACCATCTCCTCTAATATATCTGCAGTCTCTGACCATCTCCTGTATCATGTCTGCAGTCTCTGACCATCTCCTGTATCATGTCTGCAGTCTCTGACCATCTCCTGTATCATGTCTGCAGTCTCTGATCATCTCCTGTATCATGTCTGCAGTCTCTGATCATCTCCTGTACCATGTCTGCAGTCTCTGACCATCTCCTGTAACATGTCTGCAGTCTCTGACCATCTCCTGTAACATGTCTGCAGTCTCTGACCATCTCCTGTACTATGTCTGGGGACTCTTTCTAACAGAAGCCCTCTCTGTGTGCATCAGAGAGACCCCCCTCCAGGTCTCATTAGTGTCCTCTCTTCCTGTATTTTCTTTATGGTTAAAAGATCACGGGAGGATCCCAGGGTAATAAAGACTTCTTAGGGGGGCATCTCTGTGTTTGAGTCACTGCCATAGAAACATTTGTATAGGGGAGGAGTTGGTAATATTTTTTTACCTACTCTCACTACTCGTAGCACACACTAGAGGGTGCTACATTTATAACCTCCCTTACTCTATTAGGTTCAAGTCTATTCTGGCCTTCATCTCTTTAAGATAATGTAACATATTCTCTTACCTCTGCCAGTCTAATGAGAACCTTCAAGGTCAAAGACAGCGGACTTCCTTCAACATGTAGTGGGTTGTGAGGCATAGTGGGTGCAAGAGTGGTAAAAGTCTTTGGGCGCCAGACACTTCTTGGATGCAAAAGAGGTTTTATTTCTTTAACAGTGCTTTTTATATTTTGCAGAGGAAAGAGGGTTAGGGCCAGGACACCCTTAAGTAGTAGCAATTTCCAATGGCAGACTCAGAGACTTCAATAGGAGGACAGCCATACAGGGAAAGGCCCCACTTCTGCACGTGCAGGATTGCCGTCTCCTATGGCAACAGTTCTTAACAGTTTCTCAGTTCAAACGTAACAGTTCTCTCAGCTTTACTACAACTTCTCCTTGTAGTTCTTCAGCCCCTTGAGCTCCTGGTCTCTCACTGGACCCTCTGATTCTCTGACTCTGAATCCCTGAGCTCCTCAAGGCTTTTGCGGTGGTATCCCCCTGAAGCGTCACCCACACTTCTCTGCTGGGTCCCTAGCTTGGCACTCCAGATACCTTTCAAGCTTCACCCCTGCTGACCGGCTCGGTCCCTGGCTTGACACACAAGGCTGCTCTGCAAGCGTCACCTCCGCTGGCTGGGTCCCTGACTTGATCACCGCCTGAAGTTTGCGAATTCTCCACCGTGCCTGTTCGGTTAAAATGTTGCTGCGGGACTTGCTTCAGTTACTCACTGTGGTCCCTGGTAAAGGTGGTTGGTCCCTTGGTGGGGACAGCTTTCCTTCTACCTCCAACCACAACAGGTTCTCCGACCGGCAGATCTGTCACTTCCGGTTGGACTGCAAGCCGCAATCCCAACCCTGCGCTGCCCTCTTACTTCTGGATAGGCCCTCACACAGCCTGGCAGCCAAATGCCCCCGGGATAGGCCCAATCCCCGGCCTAGCAGCCTGGGGCAGACGACACACGTCCACCCAGAGAGCCGTCCGGGTGGCACAGAACACAGATCACCTGACTTGGCTGAGATACCCCATATACTCATAACCTGACCTTGAGTTGTCCTTCTTATAGCTAGTACCACCAAGTGCCCGGCCACCTAGTGGTAGAAGAGAAAAGTACAACAAGGCCAAACTTAGGGAGAAATCAATGGGTCTCTAACAATTTAACTATGGTAGCTACTCCTGACAAGGAATTTGGTGAGGAGCTCCCTGACCTTACCCCAGGGTGCTACAAGAATATAAAAAAATATAAATCCCCACACTAACCTGGGCAAGTCCAACATTTTATTTAGGTTTTACTGTTTTTTTTACTGTTTTTTTCTCCTACAGTCCCCCGATGATGCTTCTGCATGGGATATTCTTCGAGTGAGTCCACCTGAGATGAGGTCCAGGGTCAGCAAGATGGCCATTCAGTTTCAGGAAAAATATAAGCTAAGCCTGAGAGGAGATAACGCTGCACAGAAGGAGATGCTCATGGAGGAAATTAAATCTCAGTTGACTGAAAAACAAAAAAGTTTCTGTGCCAAACATTCACAGCGCTTCACCATGTGTACAATAAGTTTTGGCAGTGCCCCAGGAGGCACAACCCTGGGCATAGTTGGTCCGGTTGCAGGGGAAGGCGGGTTTATTGTACAGCACAACCATAGCGGTGGTCAGAGGGCCCGTCGCAGTTAGAGCTGTTGGAGTGGGTGTTGGTGGCATTATTGGACACATGGAAAAAAAAAAAAAAAAAAGACACAACAATGTATTGTTTTGTGTGAAAGGGGCCTCAGTATTCACATTAAAGTGGTTGTAAACCCTATAATAAGGCTTACCTATAGGTACCCTGAATTTCTCCTAAACTTGGACAGTTTAGGAGATATCCCCTGTATCCGCATGTGGCGACGTCATCAGCACATGCGCAGTGAAGAAACGGCTCGCTCGTGCCGTTTCATCAGATACTGCGCCGTGACCGGCGGCTCCCACGTGCATGCGCAGGAGTGATGTCATCGCCGATCATGGCGCCAGAGCCCGTAAACCCGGAAGTATGCGATGCACACTAGCTCATCATGCAATTGTCTTGCAGGATGTTTTTTTTTTGTTTGTTTTTTTTTTCCCCAGAGTTTACAACCACTTTAATAATTGTTTACAGGAAAAAAAAGTCCAGAATTACATTCTATAAATTGGATATATTGTGGAGCTTTTCAAAAACATTGAGGTTGATTTACTAAAGGCATATAAAAAGGAAAAAAAACGCGCTAGATCTAAGTGACAATATTGATATAAAAAATGAAAAAAGAAATAATAAAAAAAAAAAACAAAGTCCAAAGAGCAGCAGCTTAATTGCGGGATACACAAATGTGGAATGAAAAGGATAAGCTGCGCTGTATAAAAGTAAAAAACCAGCAATGGCTTAGAAATATCAAGATAATAAATGCAGTTCATACGAGTCCAGAACAAAACGCCCAGGTGAGCTTGATCCACAACAAAGTGCCACCACCTAATAGAAAACTCGCTTATCAGATGGCAAACAGAAGCAAGCAGATGGCTATAGCCCAGCCGAGGCCTTTGCTTGAGTAGAGGAATGTCCGGACTGATATACCCAGATAAATGGTCTGTATACTGCAATCCCCTGATGCTGTGGATGTCCAGTGGACCTCGGTAACTCAGCAGGGTATAAGAGAAAGACCAACCATAGCATAATACCGCTTAACCACTTGCCGCCCGCCCTATTACTAAATGGCGGCGGCAAAGTGGTTTGATATTCCTGACCGGACGTCATATGACGTGATCAGGAATATCGAGCCGCTGCGTGCACCCGGGGTTGCGTATCGCGGCGATCGTTTTTGCGGGGTGTCAGTCTGACACCCCGCAACACCGATCTAGGTAAAGAGTCTCTGACGGAGACTCTTTACCACGTGATCAGCCGTGTCCAATCACAGCTGATCACGATGTAAATAGAAAGAGCTGGTGATCGGCTTTTCCTCACTCGCGTCTGACAGACGTCAGTAGAGGAGAGCCAATCGGCTGCTCTCATGACAGGGGGGGTCTGTGCTGATTGTTTATCAGCACATCCCCCCCTCGGATCCCGCCCAGGACCACCAGGGAAGCCGCCCAGGACCACCAGGGAAGCCATCCACACTGGACCACCAGGTATGCCCCTAGACCACCAGGGAAATACCACTATGTGCCCAGGCAGCTGCCAATCAGTGCCCACTCCAATTCCTACAACTGCTAGTGCCACCAGGGATGCATATCAGTGCCGCGTATCAGTGCCCATCAGTGCCACGTATCAGTGCCCAGCAGTGCCTTCTATCAGTGCCACCTATCAGTGCCGCCTATCAGTGCCACCCTATGAGTGCCCATCAGTGCCCAGCAGTGCCGCCTTTCAGTGCCCAACAGTGTCGCCTATCAGTGCGCATCAGTGCCACCCAGTGCCACCCATGAGTGCCCATGAGTGCCGCCTATCAATGCCCATCAGTGCTGCATATCAGTGCCCATCGTCAGTGCCCGTCAGTGCCCACTCATTGGTGCCAACTCATCGGTGCCACCGTATCAGTGCCTGTCAGTGCCGCCTTATTAGTGCCCATCAGTGAAAGAAAACTTACTTATTTACAAAATTTTTTAACAGAAACAAAAGCAAAACTTTTATTTTTAAAAAAAATTTTGGTCTTTTTTTATTTGTTTAGCAAAAAATAAAAACCGCAGAGGTGATCAAATACCACCAAAAGAAAGCTCTATTTGTGGGAACAATATGATAAAAATGTAGTTTGCGTACAGTGTAGCATGACCGCGCAAATGTCATTCAAACTGCGGCAGCGCTGAAAGCTGAAAATTGGTCTGGGCAGGAAGGTGTCTAAGTGCCCGGTATTGAAGTGGTTAAACATAATTTATTAAGAAACAGTAATGCACTTACATTTAATGAGGGTAAAAATCACGCTATAAAACAGAGCCAGCCGGCTGCAATAGAAAACCCCCGTCCTCCTGGTACAACGGCGTGGTGACGTCAGCACGTAGCCTCCTCCAGACACGTTTCGTCACAGGTTGACGTTATCAATGTAGCAAAGTGTAATTTACTTTTCAGCAGAATAAATCGCATATGGTAAGGTCAGTTGCATACAGCTAACAGCTGGGATCTCCTCACACGCCAACAGTGTACACACAGCACTGCTCGTCACTGGCTCCTCCCGACCGGTTTCATCACTAGACACGTGACTTTTTCAAAGATTTACTAAAGGAGTTCAGAATCTTCACTCATAAAAGCGGCAGTAAACTGTATTCCTGCTTATTTCTGTTTATTCTTCTCCCTTCCAAAGCATCTTTACAGTCTAACACTTGAGCCCTTACTTGAGTGCTAACCAAGCAAACAACAGACTGCAGCCGGCAAATACGCTCTCTCTGCTCCGCACATCCCTGGATCTGTCCTGCCGTTTTCACCCTGTAACGTACCCGGTGCTGGAGCCTGAAGAGTTGAGGAAGGTCTCCCTTACAGCCCGGGCTCTGGGGTCCCTGATAGGAGGACAGCAGGGCCGGGGCAAGGGGTGGGCAGGAGGAGCGGCTGCCCTGGGCACTATTGTATCATGTGAGGTGGGGGAGCCACAAGGAGACTGGGAAAGAGGGGGATTTGTGTTGGAAGGGGATATTTGGAGTTCGACATGGGATAACTTGTTCTAGGAGAGGAAATTGGGGGGGGGGGGGGGGGCAAAGAAGATATGTGTTAGGAGGATTTGGGTGTGATTTTGTGCTGGGAGGGGGGGATCTGAAGTGGGGGGGGGGGATTTGTACTAGGAAGGGGATTTTTAGGAGTAGATTTGTGCTAGGAGGGGTGAAATTTTTGGGGGGAGCTGGGACCAAAAGTCACAGGAATAGGACAGCTATATATATTTGTGAGATACTGTACTGTATATAGTTGTGTTCCTGAAGAATTCCTTGTTGATCAAGTTTGCATCCCATAATATCCGTATCCCCATCCAAGTTCAATCCCCCTAATAAATACAAAAACAAAAGCTGCAAGGATTGATTCCTGACTCCAGTGTGTGTGGGAAATGTGTGTGCCTGGCTGTGCAGGGTAGGAGATCCCCATATTCACCAGCAGCTCCTACAGGGGAAGCGCTACATATGAACAATGGGAATTCTGCTAAAATAGCATTCCCAATCAGCTGAGAGGATACTGTGCAAAAAAAAAAAAAAGGATAAGTAGTATGCTGGTTACCCTGGGAGACAAACCCCTAACTGTCTGTGACCCCCAAACTGGTGCACTTACATAACCTGCACCACGGTCTCTGGAGCTGAAAAACCTGCCGGGTCCCTCTTCCTTCAGCAGCACTTCAGTGTATACCATGTCTATCTCCCATGCTGGCAATACGGTACTATGGAAGTAGTACTGTGCAGAGTCCATACATACAGAATAAGAACAGATACTGAGAATTACACCCGACATACAGGACAAGAGAAGTAGTACTGTGCAGAGTCCATACATACAGAATAAGAACAGATACTGAGAATTACACCCGACATACAGGACAAGAGAAGTAGTACTGTGCAGAGTCCATACATACAGAATAAGAACAGATACCGAGAATTACACCCGACATACAGGACAAGAGAAGTAGTACTGTGCAGAGTCCATACATACAGAATAAGAACAGATACTGAGAATTACACCCAGCATACAGGACAAGAGAAGTAGTACTGTGCAGAGTCCATACATACAGAATAAGAACAGATACTGAGAGTTACACCCGGCATACAGGACAAGAGAAGTAGTACTGTGCAGAGTCCATACATACAGAATAAGAACAGATACTGAGAATTACACCCGGCATACAGGACAAGAGAAGTGGTACTGTGCAGAGCCCATACATACAGAATAAGAACAGATACTGAGAATTACACCCGGCATACAGGACAAGAGAAGTGGTACTGTGCAGAGTCCATACATACAGAATAAGAACAGATACTGAGAATTACACCCGACATACAGGACAAGAGAAGTAGTACTGTGCAGAGTCCATACATACAGAATAAGAACAGATACTGAGAATTACACCCGACATACAAGCTATCACATACAGTTATGTCCTTTGTCTGGAATTAACCAGTTAGTGGCTGCCCCTCATACCTTTACTGTGGCAGAGTGGCTCATGATGGATCAAATAGTTTGTAGACAGTATAATTTACATTCAAACCGATTAATATACACTTATTGGATTTTTTTTTTACCAAAGACATGTAGCAAAATACATTTTTGCCCTAAATTCATGAATAAACTTGATTTATTTAAATTTTATTGGACATGTTTTATAGCAGAAAGTAAAAAATATATATATTTTTTTTTTCAAAATTTTTCGGTCTTTTTTCACGAATAATAAAAAAGTGATCAAATACCACCAAAATAAAGCTCTACTTGTGTGAAAAAATGATATAAATGTCAATTGGGTACAGCGTTGCATGACCGCGCCATTGCCAGTTAACCGCTTCAGCCCCGGAAGATTTTACCCCCCTTCCTGACCAGAGCACTTTTTGCGATTCTGCACTGCATCGCTTTAACTGAGGATTGCGCGGTCGTGCGACGTTGTACCCATACAAAATTGATGTCCTTTTTTTCCCCACAAATAGAGCTTTCTTTTGGTGGTATTTGATCACCTCTGCGGTTTTTATTTTTTGCGCTCTAAACAAAAAAAGAGCGACAATTTTGAAAACAAAAGCAATATTTTTTTACTTTTTGCTATTATAAATATCCCCCCCCCCCCAAAAAAAAAAAAAAGAAAAAAAAATTATATATATATATATATATATATATATATATATATTATATATTTTATATATATATATATATATATATATATATATATATATATATATATGTATGTATATATTTTATATATATGTATTTTTTATATATATAAAATATGTGCAAATATGTATTCTTCTACATATTTTTGGTTAAAAAAAAAAAAATCGCAATAAGCGTATATTGATTGGTTTGCACAAAAGTTACAAAATAGGGGATAGTTTTATGGCATTTTTATTATTAATTTTTTTACTAGTAATGGCAGTAATCTGTGATTTTTATCAGGACTGTGACATTATGGCGGACACGTCAGACAATTTTAACACATTTTTGGAACCATTGGCATTAATACAGCGATCAGTACTATGAAAATGCATTGATTTCCATTAAAATTGTCACTGGCAGTGAAGGGGTTAACCACTAGGGGGCGATCAAGGGGTTAACTTTGTCCTAGGGAGTGTTCTAACTGAAGGGGGGAGAGGACAGAGTAGGGGAGATGACAGATCGCTGTTCGTACTTTGTATGAACACATGATCAGTCTCTTCTCCCCTCAGAGAACTGGAAACTGTGTGTTTACACAAAGAGATCCCGGTTCTCCGTGTGTCAGCGGCGATCGCGGGAGCCCGGCGGTGATCGTGACCGCCGGGCACTCGCATTGGTTCTGGGGGCGAGCAGCGGGCGTGCACCCCTAGTGGCCACAGGGCGAAGTGACATTACCTAACGTCGTTTCGCCCAGCCTTGCCATTCTGCTGCAGCTGGTCGGCAAGCGGTTAAAGTAGCGCAGTGCTGAATAGGAAAAAAAAATGGCCTGGTCATAAAGGGGGTAAAATCCTCCGGAGGGCATGCGGTTAATAACGCATATGTTGTTTACTGTAGATACATAGGGGTTCATTTACTAAAGGCAAATACTATACTAAGAGCAGTTGCTCCGGAACTTTGTAAATGAGCAGAAGTGCTGCTGACTTCCATCATCCAATCATGTGCAAGCAAAAGTGTTTTTTTTTTTTTCCCTTGCGTGTGATTGGGTATTCTTTGCAAAGTGAAGCTTCGCCGCATTTATTAAGTTCTGGAGCAACTGCTCCTTACAAAATCTATTTGCCTTTAGTAAATCAACCCCCATCCAGTATTATGGAGATCATTGTATATAATCTCGGTACATGGGTGGGATTATAGATGACGGAGCAAAGAGTGAAAATGAAAGCAGAATTCAGTTCCAGGAAATCTCATTTCCCCTAAATTCCCCCCTCCCCCTCCAATCAGAGTAACTACCATACAGTATAACTGTCACCGACTGACTGCAGTCTACAGAGAGATCGCTGAGAGCTCACACATCGCCTTCTCCCAGTACAGGTAACTGGAACCAGTTCTTTCTTATACTGGATCTTGTACAGTCTATATATACAGTTCCTTGCAAAAGTATTCACCCTCCTTGGCTTTTTACCTACGCTTAATTGAACAAGCTGAGGTTAGAAGCTCATTGGTTTCTATACAGAAGTGAGCCTGATTTTGCACTTTTCAGCTTTAGTAAATAAACCCCATTGTGTACATTAAAAGTGGGGTATGCCTGTATTTTGTTACATTACAGCCTTTAGGTCAATGTTTTTTTAATCTGAATTATATGTGATGGATCAGAACACAATAGTCTAAGTTGATGAAGTAAAATTAGAAAAATATATACATAAAACTAATTTTCAGAAATAAAAAATGGATAATTGTCACGTGCGTATGTATTCACCCCCTTTGTTATGAAGCCCATAAAAAGCTCTGGTGCCACCAATTACCTTCAGAAGTCACATAATTAGTGAAATGATGTCCACCTGTGTGCAATCTAAGTGTCACATGATATGTCATTACATAGACACACCTTTTTGAAAGGCCCCAGAGGCTGCAACACCTAAGCAAGAGGCACCACTAACCAAACACTGCCATGAAGACCAAGGAACTCTCCAAACAAGTAAGGGACAATGTTGTTGAGAAGTACAAGTCAGGGTTAGGTTATAAAAAAAATATCCCAATCTTTGATGATCCCTATGAGCCCCATCAAATCTATCATAACCAAATGGAAAGAACATGGCACAACAGCAAACCTGCCAAGAGACGGCCGCACACCAAAACTCACGGAGCGGGCAAGGAGGGCATTAATCAGAGAGGAGCACAGAGACCTAAGGTAACCCTGGAGGATCTGCAGAGTTCCACAGCAGAGACTGTAGTATCTGTACATAGGACGACAATAAGCCGTACACTCCATAGAGTTGGGCTTTATGGCAGATTGGCCAGAAGAAAGCCATTACTTTCAGCAAAAAACAAAACGTCACGTTTTGAGTTTGCGAAAAGACATGAGGGAGACTCCCAAAATGTATGGAGGAAGGTGCTCTGGTCTGAGGAGAGTGAAATGGAACTTTTTGGCCATCAAAAAAAACGCTATGTCTGGCGCAAACCCAACACATCACATCACGCAAAGAACACCATCCCCACTGTGAAACATGGTGGTGGCAGCATCATGCTGTGGGGATGTTTTTCAGCAGGACTGGGAAACTGGTCAGAGTTGAGGGAAAGATGGATGGCGCTAAATACAGGGATATTGTTGAGCAAAACCTGTACCACTCTGTGTGTGATTTGAGGCTAGGACGGAGGTTCACCTTCCATCAGGACAATGGCCCCAAACACACTGCTAAAGCAACACTTGAGTGGTTCAAGGGGAAACATGTAAATGTGTTGGAATGGCCTAGTCAAAGCCCAGACCTCAATCCAATAGAAAACCTGTGGTCAGACTTAAAGATTGCTGTTCACAAGCGCAAACCATCCAACTTGAAGGAGCTGGAGCAGTTTTGCAAAGAGGAATGGGCAAAACTCCCAATGGTGAGATGTGGCAAGCTCGTAGAGACTTATCTAAAGCGACTTGGAGCTGTGATAGCCGCAAAAGTATTGACTTTAGGGGGGTGAATAGTTATGCACTTTATCACTTTTTCTGTTATTTTGTCCTATTTGTTGTTTGCTTCACAATAAAAAAAAAAAAACAACTTCAAAGTTGTGGGCGTGTTCTGTAAATTAAATGATGCAAACAATCCATGTTAATTCCAGGTTGTGAGGCAACAAAACACGAAAAATGCCAAGGGGGTGAATACTTTTGCAAGACACTGTACACTCCTCAGCTTCCTCCAGCACACCACTTGCTTGCAGAAAAAAAGTCACAGATCCAGCTGGCACACTGTTAGTTGATCTGACAAAAGGTAACAGTCAGATGAAGCAAAGGCTCTTTACAGGCAGGGACCGCGGGCCCCTTGAAACAAAAGTCAGTGTCCAGCTTCTATTCCTGTGGATACTGATCCCAACACCACCTCTTCAGGCACTGCCAGGGCGCCTGGCTGCAGCTGCCTCTCTCACTAGCCCTCCTGGCTATTCTCCACCGTCCTGCCAGACGGCACACTCTTGGCTGACTCCTCCCTGGAGATCTCTCAGGCGGGTCTCTCCCCCTGTTCTCACATCTGCCTCTGTGCATCCAGGCAGGACACCTCCATGTGTTGTAGAGGGTCCCTCCAGCACCCAAGCCCCAGGTCACCCCCCTCTAGGGGGCACCCTCAAGGGACTCTGATAGCCTTCTCAGCACTTCAACAATCTTCCACGCGACACCACTCCCCTGCTGGACTGAGCCTGAGTATAAAAGAGGGGCCTACCCCCTGCCTGCCAACTTGCTGGGGATTGACTGGGGCCCTCTTCAAGTGGTTGTAAACCCTAGGACAAAAAAAACCCTACAAGACAAAGACATAATGAGCTAGTATGCATAGCATGCTAGCTCATTATGAATTACTTACCTGAGATCGCAGCCCCTGCAGCCATCCTCGTACACTGCTCCAGCGGCCGACATCGCTCCCGGAGTTACTTCCAGGTATCGCGGGCTCCGATGATGACGTCACTCCCGGGAGCCACTGGTAACGGCACACTCACTGGAGCAATGGCACATAGGTGCCATCGCTTCAGTTTGCTTAAGTGCGCATGTGCCGATGATGTTGGCACATGCAAATACTGGGGATATTTCATAAACCGTTCAGGTTTAGGAGATATCCAGGGTAGCTACATGTGAGCCTTATTATAGGCTTACCTGTAGCAAAAAGTGTGTTGTAAGGGTTTACAACCACTTTCAATACTCCAGGCAGTGCCACCTAACTTCCCTCCCATTCTTCTGGAAACTTCTCCAAGGTTCCAGCAAGTAGGGGGAGGTACCAGAGATGCTGCCTGATGAGTCATCCAGCCTCCCGGAGCCACTCACTCTGACCCAGATTCAACACAGACTTGAAGCAGGGTTTGAAACAGGAAAATCTGGATGCCGCACACCGGATAAAGTTGAAAACATCTTCTTTATTGTAAAACTTGGATCATAAAAAACAGGACAATCAGGCGGGTGGTACAGACACAGCTGACGCGTTTCGCGCTCTAGTTCGAGCGCTTACTCATAGCTGAACACAGCACAACATAGCTTCAACACAGACTTGGCTGTCAGCAAAGCCAAATTTACCTACACTATCAAAAAAAAAAAACTATTTTCACTAGCGCTCTACACTAGAGGCTCCTACACAATATATCTCTTTTATTGAGTGATGTTTATAGGGCGAGCGCCCTTCTAATTCTAGTTTGAGTGAGGCAAGTAGTTAAGAATCTTTACTCAAAAAAATATGTGAACTATGTGAATACTCTAGTTATCCAATCATGTGAAAAGCAAATTCCTGATCACTGTGATTGATCATATGTAGATGAAATAAGTGAACAGGAAGCTGCTTGGCACATGATTGGGTAATTTAAAGTGGTTGTTAACCCACTTCTATGAAATCTTCTTATCCCCAGATACGAGAGGAGCAGAAAGGAAGGGGGGGGGGGCGCCGGTACAAGCGGGAGAGGGGAGGAGGACAGAGGACACAGGGAGAGCTGCAGAGAGCAGGCGGAATCACGCAAACAGACCACAATGTCAAGGCTCAGCAGCCATGATTATCGTGGTCTGTTTGCAGAGGGAAGCGTATAGCCAGGCAGGATCAGCCAGGTTTTTTAGGGTATGCAGGGGGCCAAATGACACAGCACAAGCACTGTGCTGTATAATATGCTTTAAAGGAACAGTATCTGTTTTTTTTTGGTTTAACAAATGCTTTAAAGGGGTTGTAAACCCTCATGGTTTTTCATCTTAATACATTCTATGCATGTGAAAAACCTTCTGTGGTGCTGTAGCCCCCCCCCCCCCCGTTTTACTTACCTGAACCCTGTCATCCTCCGGCCGGGAATGAGCACACCAGCTCTAGCTGGTGTCTCGTGTCCTGATTATATAGACTGATAGCAGCACAGCCATTGGCTCCCGCTGCTGTCAATCAAATCCAATGACGTGGTTCCGGGGGGCGGGGCCGAGTCCTGCATTCTGTGTGAATGGACACAGATGCAGGAATCAGGAGTGTCCACCAAGGAGATCGTTTCTCCAATGTGGGCACTCAATGCAGGGAGGAGCCAGGAGCGTCGCTGAGGGACCCCAGAAGAGGAGGATCGTGGCCACTCTGTGCAAAGCGAACTGTACAGTGGAGGTAAGTATGATATGTTTGTTATTTTAAGAAGAACAAAAAAAAAAACGAGGGTTTACAATCCCTTTAAGTTCCTAACTCAGTTAATAAATCAGCCAATTGTCTCTCACGCTCATCGAAAGCAAGGGACCATTGACGCTTAAGCATCCCATTGCAGGTTGTTAAAGCCGAAGGCTCCTTTCACACAGAGAAGAGTCTGTTCTGATCAGCAGGGGATTCATGAACAGATTCCCTGGTGAATCAAAGCCAAATGGGATGGATGTCAATGTCTTGATATCTGTGGCCGTTTACTTTGTGCCCAGCAGACATGGGCAGATCCGCTCTTTGGGTGTGCGGACGTAAATGGGCTCCAGTGTTCATTTACATCAGGCTTCCTCTGATCCATCATAATTAGGTCCACAAAAACTGAAGAGGACGTAGACATTTGGACAAACCCAGAGGTAGGAGGACACAAGTCCATTTACATCTGCCTGTCCATAGGGCTGCATGGAACTACCAATCAAGTCCACCTGAAAAACTGAAGGGAGGACCTGATCAGAATGCCCATATGAAAGGGGCCTTCAAGCTAAACTGCATCTTTTGTTTGCCTTTTACAGCTTGGCCCAGATGAACTATGTCCTTCACTAACATGTGAGGCTGCTGGATGTGCAGTATAAACTGTAAGTAGCTGAGGCTGCATACAGCATTGTGTTCTGGGTTCGAGCCAACACTTCCAGTCCCATACCCGGAACACAGCAGAATCTATCACATCGGCGCTCAGCCGTTCAGAGAAAGCAATGTATTCGATCAATGAATACAAAGCTTCCTCTGATTGGCTGACTCAGAAGTTGTGACATCTTCAACCCACCTCTCTGACTCAACCAATCAGAGGAAGCTTTGTATTCATTGATAGAATACATTGCTTTCTCTGAACGGCTGAGCACCGATATGATAGACTGTACTGTGTTCCGGGTATGAGACTGGAAGTGTTGGCTCCATCCCGGAACACAGCGTGGTATGCTGTATGCTACATACACCGTACATCGCACATCCATCGGCCTCACGTGTTAGTGAGGGATATACAGTAGTTCTTTTGGGCCAAGCTGGTGTAAAGGCTAACAAAAGATGCATACCTCCCAAACATTTTGAGATGGGACATGCCCCTTGCCACACCCCCTTAAAGGAGAATTAACCAAAAAAAAAAGTTAATTACATCCACAAGGCTTTTTTTTTACTACCACTATTCCTTTATATTGGCTTTAAAAATTTACAAATGCAGCAATTTAGAATTTGGATGAAAGGTTTAGCTCTGGGAAACAGTTTTTGAAGGACAAAAAGTACAAATGTATAGATCAGATCAAAATGAGGGGCAAAGAGGAACAGAGGGACATTGCTCCAAATCAGGGACAGTTGGGAGCTATGAAGATGGAGTTTAGCCAGGGGCGTAGGGAGGGGGTGGCTAGGGTGGCTAAAGCCCCGAATGTGACCCTGAAAAGCCCCGAGTCTATGGAATGCTGCATTCCATTGTCAGCCCCGAGCACCGGCGCCGGGACCAATCTGATTGTGAGTGCGGGCCGAAAGTAGCCGAGTCCCCGAGTGCCATAGCGGCCGAAAGTAGCCGAGTAAGTCCCCGAGTGCCATAGCGGCCGAGTGCGGCCAAAAGTGGCCGAGTGCTGCAGCTCCCGCCTTCTGCAGCGGGACGTGTGACGTGACATCCATCTTAGCCTGCAGGCTCCAGAAGGCGGGAACGCTACATCCCCGCTCGAGTGGGCGGCTCTCCTCTCCTCTCCTCCTTGGCTCCTCTCAGGTGGTGACAAGTGACTGACTGCCTGCTGTGACCGCACACCATGGCTGAGGTAGGTCAGACACACAGTGTGTGTATGTAGGTCAGTGTATATAGGTCAGTGGTCAGTGTATATACATAGGTCAGTGTATATAGGTCAGTCAGTGGTCAGTGTATGTAGGTCAGTGTATATAGGTCAGGCAGGTCAGTGGTCAGTTTATATAGGTCAGGCAGGTCAGTGTATATAGGTCAGTGTATATAGGTCAGGCAGGTCAGTGTATATAGGTCAGGCAGGTCAGTGGTCAGTTTATATAGGTCAGGCAGGTCAGTGTATATAGGTCAGGCAGGTCAGTGGTTAGTGTATATAGGTCAGTGTATGTAGGTCAGTGTATGTAGGTCAGTGTATGTAGGTCAGTGTATATAGGTCAGTTTATATAGGTCAGTGGTCAGTGTATGTAGGTCAGTGTATGTAGGTCAGTGTATATAGGTCAGTTTATATAGGTCAGTGGTCAGTGTATGTAGGTCAGTGTATATAGGTCAGTGGTCAGTGTATGTAGGTCAGTGTATATAGGTCAGTGGTCAGTGTATGTAGGTCAGCGGTCAGTGTATGTAGGTCAGCGGTCAGTGTATGTAGGTCAGCGGTCAGTGTATGTAGGTCAGTGGTCAGTGTATGTAGGTCAGTGTATATAGGTCAGTGTATGTAGGTCAGTGTATATACATAGGTCAGTGTATATAGGTCAGTGTCAGGCAGGTGTGTTTACTGGTCAGCATTGATGGGCACTGCTAAGTCACACAACCCCACCACCCAGCCCAAAAAAAGCCGCGCCACCCCCCCCCCCCCGGTTTTTGGACTTCGGGCTGAAGCCCCTGGTCTTTTTGGGGCTTGACCCAGCATGGCAGGGGTTAACTTCTCATTTAGAGGGACCAGGTAGAGTTGACTTACTACAGGATCATCTGCGTTGCCAGACAGGTCCATTCAGCCCCTTCTCCTTCTTCTCATTCAAGGTCATCAAGACTCATGCCGCGTACACATGAGTGGACTTTCCAGTGGACTAGGTCCGACGGGATTAGTCCGGTGGACAATCCGATAGTGTGCGGACTAGTCCGATAGCTTTTCGGGATAAAAATCCGACGGACCTAGAAATAGAACATGTTTCAAATCTGTCCGACTGACTCAAAGTCCGACGGACTAAAATTGGGAAAACTGTTCGTCTGTGTGCTGGACGGACCAAATACGACGCAAGGGAAGCTATTGGCTACTGGCTATTGAACTTCCTTTTTTAGTCCCATTTACATCATCACGCTCAAACCGAACGGACTTATGAACGGACTTAGTCCTATCGTGTGTGGCCAAGTCCGTTGGCTCGGAAAATCCATCGGACCTAGTCAGAAAGTCCGTCGGAAAGACCGTCAGACCTAGTCCGCCGGAAAGTCCGCTTGTGCGTACGCGGCATTACCCTGCAGTTAGTCATTTCCTAGGACTATCTGGATACTTGTTCCAGGTCAGTGAGCAAGTGACAGTCAAGCTATCAGCATTTTCAGAAACCGCCTCATATCTCTATGGACATCTTTGGGCTGGTGCTACACGTACCATCCTTAACCTCTTATGCCCTGTACACACGGGCGGACTTTCCGGCAACAATGGTCCGACAGTCTTTTCGACTGACTTTTGACGGACTTCCGACGGACTTTTGAATGAACGGACTTGCCTACACACGATCACAGCGGATTCGTACGTGATGACGTACGACCAGACTAAAATAAGGAAGTTGATAGCCAGTAGCCAATAGCTGCCCTAGCCTCGGTTTTGGTCCGTTGGACTAGCATACAGACGAGCAGATTTTTCGACCGGACTCGAGTCCGTCGGACAGATTTGAAACATGTTCCAAATCTAAAGTCCGTCAGATTTTCACACGAAAAAGTCACACATGGTCGGATTGTCCGCCGGATTCAGCCCGTCGGACCAAGTCCGGTCGAAAATTCTGCTCGTGTGTACGCGGCATTAGCTTTTAATATTCCCCTAGAGACAATTCCAGAGTTTGATTTTACGGCAGGATAGTTTGTGGTTACGGCAGGAACATATCCACAATGTCTCATACTGCACCTCTTCTAAGGGGGGTTGCTGGTATTAGGATGTCATTTATCTTACATGTTATGTTATATAGTACCCTATATATATGGTTGAGGAAGATATGTGTAGGTATAGCATCATATTTATGTTCTTCACACACTTCCCCGTCCCTCCTCTCCACTAATAAACAGAATTTCTAGTCTGCAAGTTATTTTCCATACACACACACACACTTCCACCTCCACATACCTCCCCCCATTCAGGAAATTTGAACATTTCTGGTTTCTGGAGTTTCGTTTCTCAATAATATCTGTCTTCTTTCAAATGTCATTCTCGTCTAGCAAGAAAGATCAAATTACAGATTCCACAAAGTGAAGAGGAACCCTGGAAAGTCCCATAAGGGACAGCGCCAGCAAAACGTAAGTTTTTTTTTTTTTGATTCAAATATTTATGTGTGTATTTATATATTTTTATTTTATTACCTTTATTCATCTATATAGCTCTGACATATACCGCAGTGCTGTACAGAGAACACTGAGCCAGCCACATCGGTCTCTGTACCAGAGAAGCTTGCACTCTAACGTCCCTCCCCCCACAGGCCCACACTATTATTATTATTATTATACATTTATATAGCTCTGACATATACCGCAGTGCTGTACAGAGAACGCTGAGCCAGCCACATCAGTCTCTGTACCATAGAAGCTTACGCTCTAATGTCCCCCCCACAGTCACACACTATTATTATTATTATTATTATACATTTATATAGCTCTGACATATACCGCAGTGCTGTACAGAGAACACTGAGCCAGTCTCATCAGTCTCTGCACCAGAGGAGCTTGCACTCTAAGTTCCCCCACAGGCCCAAACTATTATTGTTATTATACATTTATATAGCTCTGATATATACAGCAGTGCTGTACAGAGAACACTGAGCCAGCCACATCAGTCTCTGTACCAGAGGAGCTTACGCTCTAATGTCCCCCCCCACAGTCACACACTATTATTATTATTATACATTTATATAGTAGCTCTGACATATACCGCAGTTCTGTACACAGAACACTGAGCCAGCCACATCAGTCTCTGTACCAGGGGAGCTTACGCTCTAATGTCCCCTCGCAGTCACACACTATTATTATTATTATACATAGTTGCCAACATTGTAAAAATATTTTTAGGGACACTTTTTTGGCTGTAGGCGGAGTCGCATTATTATTAGGGGCGGGGCATGCATTTGTAGGCATGGCATAGCTGAAATAAAAAATGTGGCGCGGCGAAAAATGTGCGTGGCTTACATGGCATAGGGGGCGTGGATTAAATGGGCGTGGCCAAAAGGGGTGTGGTTAGAGTCTGAGATGAATGAGGGATGGAGAGGGAAAGGGGGGGGAGAGGGATGGAGGGACAGCAACCCCAGATCCTACACCACAATAGCAATATATGTATCCCAGAGTTTAAGAATCAGCTAAAGATACTCCAAACACCTGGTGTTAGCACTTCAATCATCCCGGCGCCAAGATTGTTATGGTGTCAGGATGATTGAAGCGCATTATTTCTATTAATACATTGTAATATAAAATGAAATCATTCAACTCACCATAATGCAGAATCAGTGGGAGCCCTGAGCGTGTCACCTGCCACGTTGCCTGCCACCAGATGCCATCAGGTGCCCCCAGCAGAGTTCGTACTTACATCAGGTGCCCCATCAGCTGGGCCTTCCTTACATCTGTGTCTCCATCAGCGGAGCCCCTCCTTACATCTGTGTCTCCATCAGCGGAGCCCCTCCTTACATCTGTGTCCCCATCAGCAAAGTCCTCCTTACATCTGTGTCCCCATCAGTCCTCCTTACATGTCGTGATGTCCCCATCAGTCCTCCTTACATCTGGTGCCCCCCCGTGACATCCAGACTGGCCCCCCCGTGACATCCAGACTGGCCCCCCCTGTGACATCCAGACTGGCCCCCCCTGTGACATCCAGACTGGCCCCCCCGTGACATCCAGACTGGCCACCCCCGTGACATCCAGACTGGCCCCCCCATGACATCCAGACTGGCCCCCCCCTGACATCCAGACTGCCCCCCCCTGACATCCAGACTGGCCCCCCCGTGACATCCAGACTGGCCCCCCCGTGACATCCAGACTATACGGCCCCCCGCCGTGACATACAGACTATACAGCCCCCCTGTGACATCCAGGCTATACGGCCCCAAAGTTGGTTAACCGGAGCTGCGTGGTTACAATAGAGATTCAGCTGCGGCGCCGCCCATCCCCCGCCCCTTTCCATAACAGGTCACAGAGACTGGCAGCGGAGCGGGGCGGAGTGCGGCGGAGGGTGGGCAGCGCCGCAGCTCAATTTCTATTGTAGCGATCTGGCCAGCCTACTTCTACGGTCTTCTTGAAAATGGTGGCCAGCAGAGGCCGCGGACCTCTAGCGGCCGGCGGGGCGGACCTTGGCGGCAAAAATCGGGAAAAAACGAATTTCCCGGGACATTTCCCGGGAAACAATTAAATCGGGAAAAGGGTCTAAATCCTGGGAATGTCCCGGGAAATTTGGGACAGTTGGCAAGTATGTACATTTATATAGCTCTGACATATACAGCAGTGCTGTTCAGAGAACACTGAGCCGGTCTCATCAGTCTCTTTACCAGAGGAGCTTCTCCACCAGGTGGTGCTGTTTTGCAAGGTGCTGTTGGCTCACTCTGCTTTGCTCTCAGTTAGAGGAATCATCAAGCCTGGGCCTGTCCTGCAGGCTTCTTCCCCAACCACCATGCAGTGGGTGGTGGGAGACGAAGGTGGAGGCTCTCCAGAGGCACTGAGGCCTACTCCATGTGCTCAAGCTGCAATGGATCCTGGGCCTGTCCCTATGCAAGAGGAGTTCCTTTGAATATGATTTGTCATTTGTGCGTTCAGAGTCGCTGGATCTGTTTGGGAATGGTATGAGCGTGTATATGGGAGCCAGCCGGACTGGAAGGGGCTTGTCCCCAAAGTTATCTCATGACAGCCCTTGATTAAGAATGTGACTATCCTGACAAGGAATGAGTCTATACCTCCCCGAGGATTTATGGGTCTGGTTGAGGAGGTTTGGTGAAACGTTGTGTCCCATAAAAAAGATTGTGGATCATAGAGGAATCTGGACGGGTGGGTGGTCAGTGTCAATGAGCTTGAGTGTGTGTGGGAATGTGGTCCAGCATTTGCCCTCCTCTGCCTTTATTGGTAGACATAGGATTACCGTCTTCTACCCTGGTCAACCTAAGCTGTGCCATAAATGTGGAGTCAAGAGACATTTCTCCTCTAAATGTCCAGAACAGAAGTGCTCTTTGTGTCAGGAACTGGGGCATCTGGTGAGGGACTGTAACATCATTAAATGTAACCTATGTGATCAGGTTGATCACCCTTATAGCCGGTGCCCTAAGGCTTTGTACAATAAGCCAGAGTTAGTGGAGGAATTCTTCTGTCCGGATAGAGAAGAGTCTGGGTTGGCGGAGGTTGTACCTGGAGATCCTAGTGCCTCTGTCCCGTCAGAATCTGTGTCTGTGAGGCCCTCTGTGGTGTCAGTGTCCCCCCAGTCTGTGGTGTCAGTGTCCCCCCAGTCTGTGGTGTCAGTGTCCCCCCAGTCTGTGGTGTCAGTGTCCCCCCAGTCTGTGGTGTCAGTGTCCCCCCAGTCTGTGGTCTCCCAGTCAGTGTCAGAAAGCATGGTTGTCAAGTCTGTGTCTGCACCTATAGTTTCTCCTAGTGTAGTGAAGGCAGCGGAGGGTGCTGGACCAGCGTGTATGGTGGTGCCAACCCCTCCTCGGCGTAGCAGAAGTGCAGCTGGAGGTCAGCGGACACCAAGGGGTGGAGTGAGGGATGGATTGGATGATGGTGGTGTGGGAGGGTGGGAAGGGAATGAGGGCGGCTGGTGCAGAATGCAAGGTGAATGATGTGGAAGTCGGGGTGAATGATGGGGGGGAGGGGTTAATGGGGGGTTTTTGAATCGCATCCTGATAGCGATTAAATCTCAAAATGTTTCTTAGCCTGGATTGTGTTTAGGTTCAGGTTCGGGGTTTGTAGTCTTTTTTTTTTTTTTTTTTGTCATTAAAATATGTTTCTTTCTCTGTTATCTTGTCAGGAAACGTTTTTTTTTTTTACTTGCTGATGTAAGCACGCTTGTTTTTGTTCAGTTGTTGTTTATTTTTGTATAAATATGTTTTTATTAGTAAGCTATATGTTTGTATGATTTTTTAATAAACAAAAATGTCCCCCTGTAGCAGAGCATCCCAGAAGGAGCCTGGGGAAGTCCTGTTCAGGGTTTATAGATCTCCCAGGTTGCTCTCATATACATTTAGGGATCTCTGATCCAGTACAGGGTTTACGCCTTTCACAACTGGCAATTTACTCTCACCTGGAACCTGTAGCCAGAGCTCCTATCCTGGGGATCAGACATGTTCAGAAGAGCTGAAAGGTTGGTAAAAGCTAACAAGCTGTATATGTGGAGGGCTTGCTGAGCCTGTTAGGACCTGTATTCTTGTGTAGTTAATTTCGGGGTACAACAAGGATTTTGTTTTGGTATTATTTGCCCCGTTTATTTCCTGGAACTCTGTACAGCCCCTGTGAATAGATCTGTATATAGCACCAATAAACACCGCACTATTTGTCATTAGGTCACTGGATTTGTTATCTGTGTCTCAGAGACTGCTTACCCCAGGGGGGGCTTATGTACCAGTATCCCCAGATCACACCGCACAATCACATACTATTATTATTATTACATAGCTCCCAACTGTCCCTGATTTCGAGGAACTGTCCCTGATTTGGAGCAATGTCCCTCTGTCCCTCATTCCTCCTCATTTGTCCCTCATTTTGGTCCGATCCATATAGTTGTATATAAAATGCACTTTTTATCTATCAAAAAAGTGTTTTCCAGCGCTAAACCTTTCATCTGATTTCTAAATTGCTGCATTTGTAAATTCCAAAAGCCGATATAAAGGAATAGTAGTGGTATAAAAAATGCACTTGTGGGTTTAACCAATCTTGTTTTTCTTTTTTTACAATTCTCCTTTAAGGGGGCGTGGCCTATACACTGCATACTTTTGCTGATAGGTGTCCCTTATTCTCATCTCAAAAAGTTGGGAGGTATGTTATTATGCGTTTATATATCTCTGACATATACTGCAGCCTAAAAGAGGGGGAGTGTAAAAACACAGTTGGGACTTTAGATGAGGCACATATATCATGTGCCTCCATCCCGGGTATCAGTATTCAGAAAAAAAAGGGGGGGGTGGAATTTGGGACTTTCAATGAGGTTCTCGACATAGTGGGGGGGGGGGTATGTAAAAGGAAAAAAATGTTTATTAACATGGAGGACATGTATACATGGATCTCAATAATATAGAACAAGTAAAAATATCTGGATCATAAGGTTACACATAAAATTACACATATAGCATGGACATCAAGGATACATAATGATATCAACTTGGAAACACATGACAGCATGGAGATTTACATATATAACATGGACATCAAGCATACAAAATAATATCAACTTGGAAACGCATGACAATATGAAAATTGATGAGCATTCCCATGAATATATATATATATATATATATATATATATATATATATATATATATATATATATATATATATATATACACACATACATACATACACACATACATACATACATACATACATACATACATACGCAAGTCCTTAGGGTGGCACAATGCAATAAAGTGGCATGATGTAAAGGAATAAAAACATGATTGCTTGATAGACAGTCGACTAGGTTGATTACTGATATGGTTATGTGTTGGCATCCTAAATTTACCGACGCGTTTCGTGTTTCCAAGTCGATATCATTATGTATCCCTGATGTTCATGCCATTATGTGCAATTTTTATGTGTAACCTTATGTTTTTATGTGTAACCTTATGATCCAGATATTTTTACTTTGTTCCATATTATTGAGATCCATTTATATGTCCTCCATGTTAATAAACATTTTTTTCCTTTTACATACCCCCCCCCCCCACTATGTCGAGAACCTCATTTAAAGTCCCAAATTTCCCCCCTTTTTTTCTGAAGACATATACTGTACTGCAGTGTTGTACAGAGAACACTGAGCCAGTCACATCAGTCTCTCCACTGGGTGGCGATGTTGGCTCACTCTGCTCTGGTCACAGCTTGGAGCAATATGATGCTCAAGCTTCCATGGATCCTGGACTTGTCCCCTAACAGCGGTCTTTCAAACGCAATTTTTTTTTTTGGTTAAAAAAATGCACTTCAAATAATAAAAATGTTTAAGAAATGAAACCGTAAAGTTAGCACAATTTTTTTTTTTTTGTATAATGTGAAAGATGATGTTACGCCAAGAATCGTGATCTTTATTCTAAGCAAAAAAATTGTGATACTCCTTTTTTTTTTTTTCCAGAATCGTGCAGCTATAATGCATGGGATCAATGTTTAATCTTTTCTTAGCCTGAGAGTGTGTTTAGGTGGTGGTAGAGTTGTGTTTTGCATAATTTTGGGAATTTAGACCCCTTTTCACACTGAGGCGTTTTAGCGCTAGAAATAGCACCTGAAAACTGCCTCCAATGCTTTCCGAGTGCTTTCACACTGGGGTGGTGCGGTTGTGTATTGAAATGAATGGGCAGCGCTTAGAAAGCGTCACAATGTGGGCGCTTTTAACCCCTTCTTCGGCCACTAGCGGGGGTTAAAAGCATCCCGATAGCGAATGGCACCGCCTAAACAGTGCTAAAGTGCCACTAAAATGAGCAGTGCTAATGCTTGGGTGGCCCCAGTGTGAAAGTAGCCTAATGCACAGCTATGGGGGCTAACTTTGTCCTCAGCTATGCCAATCTGGAATCCCAGTTTTTTACCCATAATAATCCCTTTCCCGCCCATGGAGTTTTTTTTTTTATTGGGTGATACATCGACGACATAGTGTTTATATGGGACGGTTTCCCCCTCACATAGTCAGTAGACAGAATGAAAAAATTTGTTTCGATTCGTTATCTACATAAGTTTGTTTCATTAAATTAGTTTAATTTGTTTCGTTTATTCAAATCGATTCAAAAAGACAAAAATAGAATAGAAAATAAAGGAATGTAATTGGAAAAATAGAAAAGAATAGAAAAGAATATAACAGAAAATAAAAGAATAGAATATAATAGAGTAAAACAAAACAGGATAGAAAATAAAAGAATAGAATAAAAAATTGCATTAAATTACCATCTTCTGAAATTGGAATAGAATTTAAAAAACAATAGAATAGAAATAATATAACCGTTTTCCGAAATTCAAATATAATCAATTTGAATAGAATTGAAAAGAACACAATAGTATAGAAAAAAACAATGGCATAGAATGAATATAACCACCTTCCAATTCTAATCTATTCTTGTCTATTCTATTCGAATTGAGTCTATTTGAATTTTGTGAAATGGTTCTATTTGTTCTATTCTATTGTTTATATTCTTGTTCTATTTTATTGTGTTGTATTCTAATTTATTCTATTTGAATTTCGGAAGATGGTTATATTCATTCTATTCAGTTTTTTTTTCTATACTTTTCTGTTATTTTCTATTCAAATTGACTGTTTGATTTTTGGGAAATGGTTATAGTCTATTTTTTTAACTTCTTTTCGTCTATTCTATTTGTTTTCTATTTTCCTTTTGTATTCAAATTTATTATTTATTATTATTATTGTATTCTATTTGAAATTCAAATTTCAGAAGATGGTTATATTCTTTTTATGTTCTATTCTATTTGTTTCTATTATATTCTAGTCTGTTTTGTTCTTTTATTTTCTATTCTGTTTTACTCTTTTACTTTTATTATATGCTATTCTTTTATTTTTCTGTAATATTCTTTTCTATTCTATTTTTTTTCTATTCTACTTTATTCTCTTTTAAAATTGGAAAGCTATTCGCATTCAAAAATAAGAGTTCAAATTTTGTCAATTGTTTGTTTTTTTATTTCGGATTCGTTTAAACTCGGTAACATCCGAATTTATAAAAAACGAAAATTTGTCCGAATTTCTATTCAAAAAGAACCGCACATGTCTAATAGTCAGTCAGCCTTTTTGCTGACTATTATTGTAACCAGAACCCCGCTAGGCCTATCATTCACTCATGTCCATGACCCGAATTCTCTAGCCTGTCATGAAAATGAATCTCAGATATGCTCAGAATGATGTCAAGCCAACAGCCGGCAATTTGTTTATTCACTACCAGAGTTGCCATCACCCCAGGTGGGTCAACAATATTCCCCGCAGCCAATTCTGCCGACTCCGTAATAATTGCACCCGAGATGGGAGTTCAGCATTTGAAGAATAATCGCTAACTAACAAGTTCCTCGACAAAGGCTGCCCCACCTCCCTGGTGAATGAAGCTTTCCAGTAATACCAGGCAAACCTCCGTGCAAAGTACAGAATCCCAACACCTCGCCACAACCGACTCAGTTTACTACCCAGTTCCATGCTCAAATTAAGAAAATGCAGGACATTTTCTTGAAGCATTGGAGGTCCATACTCTTAGAAGACCCTCTGCTACTAGCCACCTTAACCCAGAAGCCGAAAATATCATACTGTAGGGCCCGAAATGTCAAGAGCCAAGTGGCACCAAGCAATGTGACCTGTAAACATGTCAATAAGAACAAACGCCTCACCACCCTAATCCCCTTGGTTGGCATGTACCAATGCAAAAAGAAATTATGTCCGACGTGTCAATTTGTTAAACTTGGCCAGAAACATTTCACAGTAAGAGGGGGGGAAAACATACTACGTCAAAGAGTTCTACAACTGTTCCAATGAATATGTTTACTGTCTCGCATGCCCCTGTGGGCTCTTTTATGTAGTCTGGACTATTAGGACTCTGTGTAAACGTTTTGGAGAGCACAGGAGCTTCAATGAAGGAGGCTGTGACAAACCCAGCGTTCCCAGACACCGCCTACAATCTCATCAACAATCCACCTCTGGTCTCCAGGTGTGGGCCATTGAGGCCATTCCCAACACCCTCTCAGCAGCAGAAAGATTTCAACGGCTGTGCCAAGAAACGTATTGGATCTACACCCTTGATTCTCTTACACCTGGAGGCTTGAACAAAGAAACAGAAGTTCACAACGTATTATAACAAACAGATCCTCCCCCCCCCCCCGACCTCTCCCCCTCCTTTCCCCCCCTTTTTTTTTTCTGCTATACATACATCTCATTTACAGACATCTGAAGTCTCTCGCAAGGTGGGGCAGTCTCCCGCATTTTGGCTGCGGCTCCTTGACACCCTCAAGTGCCTTGCGATATCCCGGCTGCAGGGCTGATCCTGGATGGTCCCCTGGTTCACAGCTGGGAATGATCGGTGCAGCAGGAGTGACAGCTGTGAACACCGATCTCCCTGTATAGCTTTTTAGCTGACAGCCGCTTCTCCTCCTCTCCCTCCCGTGGCTGTCGGCTAAAAAGCTATTCGGGGAGATCAGTGTTCACAGCTGTCCTTTCAATCATCCCCAGCTGTTTCCTGTGTGCCCCTTTTCAGCCCCCTGTCATCCTCCGGCCCTTCTCCGCCCCCCTCCAGTCCTCCTCCTCAGCCCCCCCTCGTCCCCTGCAGCCGGCTTCCCTTCTGTCCTCTCCCGCCGGCTGCGGGGATGTGTCAGGGTGGAGAGCGGAGGAAGGGAGCGGTAAATATGTAATTTACCGGCCCCTTCCTTTTTCTAAATTTGATACAGTAATTGATTGTGTCCTGTGAAAACTCAGCAGAGTAAACTGTGTTTATGCTTCAGTTTATGAATGGACAGGAGCCTGTTTCTCCTGTCCATGATGAAGCCCCGTGGGAGGTGCGAAACATGTTGGGGGGGGGTGTCCTGGATGGAGTTTAGGCTGAGGCTGCTTCTACTCTTTACGTGAGGGTTTTGTGTGATGCTTGTCTACTTGGACTTCTCTACCTTCCTCATTGACTGGATTTCTTTTCATGAGCAGCTTGCTTATGGTTGTGATCTGTGTTTGGCCCACAGCAAAAAACATGGTACCTGTACCATGTGATTAGTTATAGCCAATTACAGATCATAACTATAAGCAAGCCTTTCATGAATGTTAACCTAGTCACGACTGCTAAAATTATTGTGTATACAGTGATCACTGTATAAGCAATAACAGTTTAAAAAAAAACAAATCCCTCACCAGTATGTCAACAAGGGTATTTGTACTGTCCTGGCGTTTTTAGGGCCTCAAGAAATGAGACAGGCCGTCGGTACAAAAAATAAAAAAAATTATGATTTTTTTTTTTCTAATATAGTGTATACCAGGGGTAGGCAACCTTTTGAGTAGAGTGTGCCAAAAATATTTTTCGAAGAAACAGAGTGCCGGCTAAATAAAACTTCACACTCTCTCAATCACGAAAAGGAAATTTTATAACCTAATTTGTGAAAACAACTTGAATCCTATTGTAATATATACTGCGAGGTAAGTCTGGTAACGTTGAAATTAGTATGCCAGTTAAGGACTTATGCAGAATCTACAGTTGGGGGTGGGGCGGATGGGTGGTGATATTTTTCATCCTAATATAGTACTTTCAGATCCGCCCCAATTCCTGCCCCTTCACACCTCAGATCAGCCCCAATTCCTGCCCCAAATAAGTGCTGTAAATGACTGGCTTTATGAGTAATGCTTCATTGCTGACTTTGTGAGTACTGCAAAGCCAGATATACAACATTACTCATAAGGCCAGTCATAAAGCATTACTTATAAATCCAGATATAAAGGGGTACTCACAAAGCCAGTTATAAAGCGTTGCTCAGAAAGCCAGATATAATGCATTACTCACAGAGCCAGATATAAAGCATTTGCAAAACTCGTGCAAATGCTCTGATGCTTTACCCCGATACCTGTGCAGTCACAAACGATCAGTGCGGCTGCTGGGGCAGTTACAAGCACCGATCTCCCTGTCTGGCTTTCAATAAAGCACCTGACAGCCGCTCCTCCTCCTTCTCCTCCTCCTCTCCCCAGTGGCTTTCAGATGCTTTATTGAAAGCCACACAGGGAGAACGATGTTTGTAACTGCCCCCACCGCATCACCGATCGTCCCTGACTGTCCCCTGTATCCTCCTCCGGTCCCCCTCCATGTTCTCTGTGTTCCCCCGTGTCCTCCTCCTGTGCGCTCCTCCGGTTGCCCCAACGTCGTCCTCTGTGCGCTCCTCTGCTTGCCCCCATGTCCTCCCCCGTACGCTCCTCCTTGTGCTCCTCCAGTCCCCCCCCGTGCACTCCTCCGGTTCCCCCCCCCCGTGTCCCCCTCTGTGCACTCCTTCCTGTGCTCCTCCGGTTCCATGCGCTCCTCCCTGTGCTCCTCTGGTCCCCCCCACCCCCCCGTGCGCTCCTCCCTGTGCTTCTCTGGTGCTCCTCCGTGCGCTCCTCCCTGTGCCCCTCTGGTCCCCCCCCTCGTGTCCTCCTTCGTATGCTCCTCTGGTTTCCCCCCCGGGCTCCTCCCTGTTACCCCACTGTGTCCTCCTTCGTGCCCTACTCCCTGTTCTCCTCCGGTTTCCCCCGTGTCCTCCTCCCTGTTCTCCTCCGGTTGCCCCCGTGACCTCCTCCCTGTTCTCCTCCGGTTGCCCCCGTGACCTCCTCCCTGTTCTCCTCCGGTTGCCCCCGTGACCTCCTCCCTGTTCTCCGGTTGCCCCCATGACCTCCTCCATGTTCTCCTCCTGGTTGCCCCCGTGTCCTCCTCCATGTTCTCCTCCCGGTTGCCCCCGTGTCGTCCTCCATGTTCTCCTCCCGGTTGCCCCCGTGTCGTCCTCCATGTTCTCCTCCCGGTTGCCCCCGTGTCCTCCTCCATGTTCTCCTCCCGGTTGCCCCCGTGTCCTCCTCCATGTTCTCCTCCCGGTTGCCCCCGTGTCCTCCTCCCTGTTCTCCTCCCGGTTGCCCCCGTGTCCTCCTCCCTGTTCTCCTCCCGGTTGCCCCCGTGTCCTCCTCCCTGTTCTCCTCCGGTTGCCCCCGTGCCTTCCTCCCTGTGCAGCTCCGGTTGCCCCCGTGTCCTCCTGCCTGTGTAAACATTTTGGTATTTAAACAGCCAAGGCCAGTATCAGAGGTCCCATTAAACCAGCAGATCCTTCAGGGGTGGCGCTATGCTACTTCTGTGACGTCCTCCCTGTTGATTGTCTCGTCCTTCCATCATTTGCTGTAACAAATTAGTTCTTCAGTAAAAAGTCCCGTCCACCTCCAAGTTTGCAGTTCCTCTTCTTGTACTTTAGGACATTTCATCTTCTATAAACATTCCCAGCTCTCTATGAATTTCAGACTGCACATGCTATTTCTGCTTTACATTGGGATACTATTTGTTTTTTTTTTCTACCAGGAATATCATGTCTCAGGACGGTGCTGCTCGATTTTACAAGCTAGAAGAAGAAGATATTACATGTTCCATATGTTTTGAAGAGCTTCATGATGCTGTCTCCATCACCTGTGGCCATACCTTCTGTAGAGGCTGTATAACCAAATATTGGGACACCCTGGAGCTCCAGGATTACTGCTGCCCTGAGTGCAGAAAAATCTGCCCCAAAGACCAGCTCATACCCAACTACAGGCTGAAGCATGTGGTGACCAAGTTCCAACTGGCCATTAAGGAAGAAGAGAGAAGAAAGGTGAGAGAGTGGACAATTCTACTATATAGGGTGTGGGTATACCAGAGAGGAAATGTTCCTATCAGGACAGGAGGTGCAAGTTCCAAGGCTGTCATCTTTATCTATGCTTGACTGCGGAGGTATATATTTAAAATCCCATAACAACTTTAACCCGCATATATATTTACTTTCTGCTATAAAACACATTCAATTTAAAAAAAAATAAATAAAAAATCATTTTCTTCATCAATTTAGGCCAATATGTATTCTGCTACATATTTTTGGTAAAACAAATTCCAATAAGCGTCTATTGATTGGTTTGCACCAAAGTCATAGCATCTGCAAACTATGGGATTATTTTTTTATTTTTTTACTAGTGGTGGCGATCTGCGATTTTTAGCGGGACTGTGACATTGCGGTGGACAAATTGGACACCTGACACTTTTTTGGGAACCAGGAACATTATTACAGTGATCAGTGCTAAAATTATGCACTGTTACTGTACTAATGAAACTGGCAGGGAAGGGGTTAACATCAGGGGCGATCAAAGGGTTAAAAGTGTGCGTGGGGGATGGACTGACTGGGTGA
>JBBGZY010002372.1:0-20000 GCA_037952925.1 Lithobates clamitans | reverse complement strand
ATCCTGAGAGCCTATTACTGTCTGGTGAGTAAACCCGTCCATATCATATCCTGAGAGCCCTTCACTGTCTGGTGAGTATACCCGTCCATATCCTATCCTGAGAGCCCTTCACTGTCTGGTGGGTAAACCCGCCCATATCTAATCCTGAGAGCCCTTCACTGTCTGGTGAGTAAACCCGTCCATATCATATCCTGAGAGCCCTTCACTGTCTGGTGAGTACCATACCTCCCGATTGTCCCTGATTTCAAGGGACTGTCCCTGATTTGGAGCAATGTCCCTCTCTCCCTCTTTCCTCCTCATTTGTCCCTCATTTTGGTCTGATCTATAGAGTTGTGTATATAAAATGCACTTTTTATCTTTTCAAAAAGTGTTTCCCAGTGCTAAATCTTTCATCCAATTTCTAAATTGCTGCTTTTGTACATTTTAAAAGCCAATATAAAGGAATAGTAGTGGTAAAAAAAAGCACTTGTGGATTTAATTAACCTTTTTTTGGGGGTTAATTCTCTGTTTAAGGGGGTGTGGCAAGGGGTGTGTCCTATGCCTACATATATTTGCTAGTAGGTGTCCCTCATTCAAATCTCAAAATGTTGGGAGGTATGAGTAAACCCATCCATATCATATCCTGAGAGCCCTTTACAGCTGTAAAACTTCAATTGTGAAGAGGACAATGCTGGATTTCAGAGCCTTAGAGTAAGTGTGTTTATTAGTCGGGGTATATTGGGAAATTTATTGGAACCAAATGTATTTCATTTTCAAATAGGAGGTGTAACAGATCTTGCCACACCCCAGCCTGTGAGTGAACAGTGAAAGGAGAAGCTGTAGACTGATGAGCTCATCTCCATACCTCCCAACATTTTGAGATGGGAATGAAGGACACCTACCAGCAAATGTATGTAGGCATGGGACACGCCCCCTGCCACACCCCCTTAAAGAAGAATGCACCGGAAAAAAAGGTTAATTAAATCCACAAGGGCTTTTTTTTAAACACTATTCCTTTATATTGGCTTTTAAAATCTACAAATGCATCAATTTAGAAATTTGATGAAAGGTTTAGCGCTGGGAAACACTTTTTGAAAGATAAATAGTGCATTTTATATACGGCTATATGGATCAGACCAAAATGAGGGACAAATGAGGTGGAATGAGGGACAGAGGGACATTGCTCCAAATCAGGGACAGTCCCTCGAAATCAGGGACAGTTGGGAGCTATGCATCTCTGTTACCATGATCTCTCCTCCTAACAGCATGCCCCACATCATCACTGCAGTACAACAAATTGGCTCTTTGTGCTGCCTCTGCCTCTCCCAGTCTCAACTCAGCTGTACAAAGAGTGCAAGCGGCTCCTACCTGGTCAAATTCATGTACTTGTATTGCTTGCATTAATATGCTTTAATATGTGTCCTTTATGTATATTGGCCCGGAGTTCAGTTTTAATCTATTGTATACATGAAGCTGATTTATAAAACCTACTTTTGTTTTTGTTTTTTTTTGGCTGATTGTGTTGAACTAATGATTTCCTTTTTGTAGGAGAGATCCCAGAAGGTGAGTCTGGGGCAGTACGATGAGCCCCTCAAGGGGTTTGAATGGAGAAGTGGTGTTGACAGTGTAACGAAGGGGATCTGGATCTGGAGCAAACCCTTCATCTTGGAGAGGAATGGGGAGAAGGTTCGATGGAGATGTTTTTTTGTTTTGAGCCAATATCTTATTTTTTACAAATATGAAGAAATGAATATGGGAATACACCTCATTATTGCCCAGTCCTGCCATTATCCAAGCCTCCTCATTGGGAGAATCCCAAAACCTTTCTGATGCAGCAAACTGACTGCTAGAGTTGAGCAAATGGATAACAGCAAATCCTGGATGCGAATTGTAAAAATGGATCAGCCTAGGCAAGTCTGCCTATAGAGGGTCAAAGATAGTACCCCCCCCCCCCGCCCTACTGGATCCCATCATGTCAGCAAGGGGACCCGACTGTTGCTGCTGTTGCCAGGCCCGCACTTTGTTGCATCCCTCCTTGCTCTAGGCTTTGTTTTATCTCAGTGAGCTGTCCCTGAGCAGCAGTCCTGTTGGTGGGGGATCCTTTTTATACAGTATCTCACAGAAGTCAGTACACCCTCACATCTTTGTAAATATTTAATTCTATCTTTTCATGTAACAACACTGAAGAAATGACACTTTACTACAATGTAAAGTAGCGAGTGTACAGCTTGTATAACAGTGTAAATTTGCTGTCCCCTCAATATAACAATGGCAACAAAAGTGAGTACACCCCTAAGTGAAAATGTCCAAATTGGGCCCAATTGCCCATTTTCCCTCCCCGGTGTCATGTGACTCGTTAGTGTTACAAGGTCTCAGGTGTGAATGGGGAGCAGGTGTGTTAAATTTGGTGTTATCGCTCTCATTCTCTCATACTGGTCACTGGAAGTTCAACATGGCAAAGAACTCTCTGAGGATCTGAAAAAAAAGAATTGTTGCTCTACATAAAGATGGCCTAGGCTATAAGAAGATTGCCAAGACCCTGAGACTGAGCTGCAGCACGGTGGCCAAGACCATACAGCGGTATAAGAGGACAGGTTCCACTCAGAACAAACCTCACCATGGTCGACCAAAGAAGTTGAGGTCACGTGATCAGCGTCATAGAGGTTGTCTTTGGGAAATAGACGTATGAGTGCTGCCAGCATTGCTGCAGAGGTTGAAGGAGTGGGGGGTCAGCCTGTCAGTGCTCAGACCATACGCCGCACACTGCATCAAATTGGTCTGCATGGCTGTCATTCCAAAAGGAAGCCTCTTCTAAAGATGATGCACAAGAAAGCCCGCAAACAGTTTGCTGAACACAAGCAGACTAAGGACATGGATTACTAGAACCATGTCCTGTGATCTGATGAGACCAAGATAAACTTATTTGGTTCAGATGGTGCCCAGCGTGTGTGGTGACAACCAGGTGAGGAGTACAAAGACAAGTGTGTCTTGTCTACAGTCAGGCATGGTGGTGGGAGTGTCATGGTCTGGGGCTGCATGAGTGCTGCCAGCAGTGGGGAGCTACAGATCATTGAGGGAACCATGAATGCCAACATGTACTGTGACATACTGAAGCAGGGCATGATCCCCTCCCTTTGATGACTGGCCCACAGGGCTGTATTCCAACATAACGACCCCAAACACACCTCCAAGATGACCACTGCCTTGCTAAAGAAGCTGAGGGTAAGGGTGATGGACTGGTCAAACATGTTTCCAGCCCTAAACCCTATTGAGCACCTGTGGGGCATCCTCTAATAGAAGGTGGAGGAGCGCAAGGTCTCTAACATCCACCAGCTCTGTGATGTCATCATGGAGGAGGGGAAGAGGACTCCAGTGACAACCTGTGAAGCTCTGGTGACCTCCATGCCCAAGAGGGTTAAGGCAGTGCTGGAAAATAATGGTGGCCACACAAAGTATTGACACTTTGGGCCCAATTTGGACATTTTCACTTAGGGGTGTACTCACTTTTGTTGCCAGCGATTTAGACATTAATGGCTGTGTGTTGAGTTATTTTGAGGGGACAGCAAATTTACACTGTTATACAAGCTGTACACTCACTACTTTACATTGTAGCAAAGTGTCATTTCTTCAGTGTTGTCACATGAAAAGATTTAATAAAATATTTACAAAAATGTGAGGGGTGTACTGACTTTTGTGAGATGCTGTACATAACAGCTAAGCCTAAACAAGCAATACAGAAGCTTTCTTGCTACTCCACCCATAATCCCCCTATGACCTTTTGGCAGCTGAAATTTCATAGGATGAAGTGAAGAAATCTGATGGCAGCGCAAAAAAATAGTCGGCTCAAATTGGCTGACTCGCCCTTTTCAGGTATCTTTATTCAATGTCTCCGTACAAAAGTAACAATGCAAAGGAGTCATACTTTATGTATTTCTGAATTGCTGACAGCATCAAAAGTGAGTTGACTACAGCTGCCAATAAGTTGCATACACACGTCACTACACCCATGTATAGGGAGACCCTGGGGGGGTGGTGGTTAGGTAAGCTGTATGGGAGGTCTAGTCAGGTAGGGTGCAATGGGCCCCATCATTTCTAATGGCAGTCCTAATCTCATGATCACTGCCAATCCATCTGAGGATTTAAACTGTCTGTAGCTATGTTGCTTACCTGCAATGTTGTAGAGGTGGCTACAAATCAATGACTTAATTCTAACAAACAATGAATTAATTCTTATGCCGCGTACACACGACCGGACTTTTTGACGGACTTTCCAAATGAACGGACTTGCCTACACACGATCAACCAAAGTCCGAGGGATTCGTATGTGATGACGTACGACCGAACTAAAACAAGGAAGTTGATAGCCAGTAGCCAATAGCTGCCCTAGCGTCGGTTTTTGTCCGTCGGACTAGCATACAGACGAGCAGACTTTTCGACCGGACTCGAGTCCGTCGGACAGATTTGAAACATGTTTCAAATCTAAGTCCCTCAAACTTTTGAGAAAACAAAGTCCGCTGGAGCCCACACACGATCGAATTGTCCGACGGACTCCGGTACGCCGGACCAAGTATGCCGGAAAGTCCGATCGTGTGTACGCGGCATATGAGACCTCTGCCAAGCAAACACGAGGCTGGTATTCCTGTAGCCAGTAGTGGGACCTACATGTGTTCCACCACAGGGTCAAAACCTATAATATAGGCGCACCAATGACGACATCTCCTTCTAAATTTTCTGCTGGGTTGTGGGGTGGAGGTTGGACTCTCTCACCTCCAATGGCCCTGAAGTTTTTGTTTTAGGCTGGGCTTCTCCTATGAATCACCGGAGGGCAGTTCGCTTTGTACTCCTGTGACCCGTTTTCAGCTGTCTGAAGTCCGCTCTCTCAGATCAGTCCAGGCACCGCGTCATCCCGACAAAGTCTGGATCTGCCAGGTGCCAGGGCTGATGCCCGTCTCAGCCTCTCAGCGAGCCGCTCCCCCTCCCTCTCCACAGCTCAGCGCTCCAGTGAGTGAGGAGGAGCAGAGAGGAGAGACGCTGATTGATAGGCAGCAGCTCTCCGCTCGGGGAGCCGTGAGAACCGAGCCATCGGCGGTGTTGGATCGCTCGGTTCTCAGTAAAGAGGCGCCGGGGCAACATACACCAAGGTAAGTATAATTATGGGGAAAATAAAAAAACTATACTTCTCTTTTAACAGGCAAGACATAGAATAACCGTTAAGTCCAGTTTCCTAACTCAGAGTGCCAGGTACATGGATATATGTGGAGGTGCAGCGTGGTGCAGCGGCAGTCAAGAGTCAACACTCAGTCCAGTTGCAGAAACAGAACTGTGTTGAATTTAAGTTCAACAAAGCACAACTACCTGGTGGGAAGACAACCCAACCGGGCACACTCGCAGAATGTTGCAGCGATGAGTATAGCAATAGGTCTCAGGTGTACCATCAGCGTCTGTATTGAGGGGCAGAATACAGCTTGGCCGGTCTATGCCCAGACGGGGAGGCTTCCAGGAAGGCTGGCATGTCCCTGCACTTTCCCGACTCGCCTGGAACCTCCTTCTGACGCTAAATGCCATCCCTGGCAGATAAATGATCTGTCCCGCCACGCGCAAAATGCACGCCAAACCTGGGAACTAGAGTCTTCAATATACCCCCCGACCCAAGAAAGCCGCCAGCCACGTGGGGTGCCAGCATCCAATCTGATAGCCCCCCCTAGTGACCCAGGAAACCCGTAGATGAACCATGTTCATCTTGACTTCCTCTCCCTCTGCACTGCCGCTGCAGTTGAGCGCCACCTGCAGTGGAGAAAATAGACTGCACCTGCCTACACATACCCCATCATTTATAGCTACACAGAATGCTATGGGTTTCATACACTCATTAAAACTTGGATTATTGGTGAAATGTCTTCAGTATTACAGAAGAAAACAAGCTTAATATGCCTATACTACTACTATCATGACCTGCATAAATGGGAACATTCACAGACGCATTACAAATGAGCTTTGTTTAAATTTAAAACCTTCATTCACAGTTTATTACCGCTTCCCGACCAACCGCCGCAGTTATACGCCGTCTCGCGGGGCGCGCACGCCGGCTGCACAGCGGGGGTACCGGTGCTCGTGGCCGACGGATGCGAAGACCGCCGGCCACGAGCGATTGTGACCAGGAGAGACAGAACAAGGACGAGTGTTTGTGTGTAAACACACCCTTTCCCGTT
The DNA here is from genome assembly GCA_037952925.1 of Lithobates clamitans. Taxonomy (NCBI): domain Eukaryota; kingdom Metazoa; phylum Chordata; class Amphibia; order Anura; family Ranidae; genus Lithobates; species Lithobates clamitans. The sequence goes on along the minus strand of JBBGZY010002372.1, from coordinate 13,812 downwards.
CTGTTCTGACAGGAGTGACAGATCGTGTGTTCCTATTAGCTAGGAACCACGATCCGTCACTTCCTCCAGCCAGTCCCCTCCCCCTTCAGTTAGAAACACCTCCCAGGGAACACAGTTAACCCCTTGATCCTCCTCTAGTGTTAACCCCTTCACTGCCAGTGACATTTTTACAGTAATCAATGCAATTTTATAGCACTGATCGCTGTATTAATGCCAATGGTTCCAAAAATGTGTCAAAATTGTCCGATGTGTCCGCCATAATGTCGCAGTCACACTAAAAATCGCAGATCACCGCCATTACTAGTAAAAATAAATAAAATGCTATAAAACTATCCCCTAGTTTGTAGACGCTATAACTTTTGCGCAAACCAAACAATATACGCTTATTGCGATTTTTTTATTTTTTTTTTCCAAAAATATGTAGAAGAATACATATCGGCCTAAACTGAGGAAAAAAATAGTTTTTTTATATATATTTGGGGGATATTTATTATAGCAAAAAGTAAAAAAAAATTTTTTTTTTTTTTTAAATGTACGCTCTTTTTTTGTTTATAGCGCAAAAAATAAAAAACGCAGAGGCGATCAAATACCTCCAAAAGAAAGCTCTATTTGTGGGGAAAAAAGGACGTCAATTTTGTTTGGGTACAACGTCGCACGACCGCGCAATTGTTAGTTAAAGCGACGCAGTGCCGAATCGCAAAAAGTGCTCTGGTCAGGAAGGGGGTAAATTCTTCCGAGGCTGAAGTGGTTAAGCAAAGGTTGGACATGATAGATTATTTAGGTGAAACCATCTATTCAAAGCCATTGATTGCTTTGGTGACGATGTATCTTCTCCCTGCAGATGGCGGTATTTGTCCTGGACACGGAGGGCTCGCTGGATATTGTGGGTGACCAGGAGAACTGTCTTAAACTGTCAGCTCTGTCTATGCTTCTCAGCTCATATCTGGTATCAGATTCTAGACTTCGTCTATTTTATATAAAACTTTTTCAGTACCACTAAGATGTATCTGTTAGTTCGATTGATGACATGTCAACTTACACTTATTCTGCAGATATTTAATGTCAGCGCATGTCTGAATACCACAGAACTGGATTATCTGGAGGTAGGTGGTCTATGAGATCCGGTGTTTTATTAAGTACAAATTGGGTGGCTTTCATGGATGGTCACCAATCCTCTATCTATGTGGTTAGCTCTTAATATTTCCCATATTTATTGGGTATTAGACACATGCACTGCCGAAAAATGTGTTTGTTTTTTTGTTTTATTCGGTATTCAGAAATTCGAAGTTCGGCAATCCGGAAATTCGAAAATCTGAAAATTAGAAATGACTAATAATAACTATGTAAATTATGATGTAATATTGTCACTTTATGATCTATTTAATTTATTTGGCACACAACGATTAAATTGTTTTAAGGAATCACACTTCTTTTAATATTTAGTTATGTTCTTCCTTAAGTTCCCGGGTTCTTAACCACTAGGTAAAGTGTACAAATTAGTAAATTAACTAGGAGGAGCAGGCGCTGTCACTCTACTTCCATTTATTTTGCCCCACCTTGTGGGGATCATTTTGGACAGCAGAAGCCCATACACATAGGTCAATTCAATTCCTTTCAAATTTGGCTGTCATTGAACGTAACGAATATGAATTTATCCGAAATAATGAATGTCGCATCTAAACAAATGGAACGGAACTAAATAATAATAATAATAGTAAATAATAATTTGTTACGTTCCATTCGTTTTAAATGCGACATTGGTTATTTTGGATAAATTTGTATTCGTTACGTTCACTAAGGGCCAAATTTGAAAGGAAATGGCAATACCTATAATTTAATAGTTTAGTAATAGTTAAGTTAGTTCATTTCAGATTTTCGTTCTTTTGAATTTTCGGATTTTCATTCTTTTTTAATTTCCAAAATTTTCAATTTTTTCCCAATTTCCAAATTATCAAAATTAATGAAAACCCATTTAACAAAAAATTTTTTTTCCGAATATTCGGAATAAAATTGTCAATGGGTTTTCGTTAATTCGGATATTTCCGAATAAACAATTTTTTGTCGAAATTTGTTAAAAAATGAATTTGTAACTAAACGAATTGCACACGTCTATTGGGTACAGGGCTGGTGCAAGTATTTTTGACACCCAAGGCGAAACCTCATTTTGCCCCCCCCCCCTGGCTCCACCCCTGACCCCACCCCCTTTGCCCTGTCCATGAATACCCCACCTTTTTCATTGAAGCGCCCATCAGCGTCTATCAAATGCAGCCTCACCAGCACCCATCAATGCAGCCTCTCCAGCGCCCATCAATGCAGCCTCTCCAGTGCTCACCAAATGCAGTCTACAATCGCCCATCAATGCAGCCTCTCCAGCGCCCATCAATGCAGTCTACCAGTGCCCATTAATGAATGTTTGCTTGCTTCCATTCATTCGGGAGTCGGGACACAGACACAGTCCTCCATCGCCGCTGCGCCTCTGACACTATGTGCGAACGGTGTGGTGGCTGCCTGCTGATGCTGAGGCTCAGAGAGAAGAGAGTAGGAACACCAGCGGCTGGGCGCCCTAGGCAGCAGTGCGTCCTAGGTGGCTGCCTAGTTTGCCTAGTGGTAGCATCATACCTGATTGGGTATGTGCAGGTATCTGTAGCAAAAGCACATTCAGACATATCTATGACATCCACAGGTGACAAGCATGAATGTTGCTCAATGTACTGGTAGCAGTATAAAAGCTAAATAAAAAAAAAAAATCCTCCTGGTCTTTTGTGGCATTTTGGTATTTTATTTTGGGACTGCTGCTGCCATTTTGGTTGGTACAGGACTGGCTTCTGCATACCTGTGTCATGACTTTGTAGCAAAGGTGAGGGTCCAACCTGGCACCTTCTGCAGCCAAAATAATAAATCTTTCCAAGAGTTCTTGGTGGGACTGTGGCATACCTTGAACTCCATGGTCTGGAGGAGTCTTCATTTATAGACCAGTCTTCTCATCTTATATTCCTATATTCTTATATATTCTTTTATAATCTTGGTGGGACTGTGGCATACCTTGGACTCCATGGTCTGGAGGAGTCTTGGTTTATAGACCAGTCTTCTCTACATTCCTATCGCACACGTTCCTGGCAAACAAGGCTCATGGGTGCTGCAGAGATTACCAGTTGGGTCCTGGAAACCTCAAGCAAGTGTACATGTTCGCCAGCACGCCATGGATCAGCAATCACCGTCCAAAGGTTTTATTGTGATGACATGCCTGATGAAGGGGTCCTGCATGGCTCCGAAACGCTGCACTTGTCTCTGTGATCTCTCTGAAACAAAACCTTTGGATGGTGATTGTTGATCCATGGTGTGCTGGTGGAATATCTACACTTGTGTGAGGTTTCTAGGACCCAACTGGTAATCTCTGTAGCACCCACCATTTTATGAGCCTTGTTTGCCAGGAACGTGTGCGATAAGAATATAGAGAAGACTGGTCTATAAACCAAGACTCCTCCAGACCATGGTGTCCAAGGTAGCCCAAACTGATCTATTTCATTTTTTTTAAATTCCTCAGGCAGTGTCGGGTAAAAGTATCTAGTATTTATTTTTATTTTTTTATTATTAAAAAAAAGTCAGAAAACTGTGAAGGTCAAGGGAAGTCAACAGCAGATCTTTTATGACCTGTGACCTATTCCAAGAACAACACAAAAGCTCATGTGCTGCAGATTGACGTGGTGAGGCCACCATTTTTTGGATACCACCTGTTTTCGGAGGGTTTCCTTTAAAACGATTACCTCTCATCCTTCTTTCCATTTGTTCTCCTGTGAATCTCTCACTCCAGGTCCGCTGCGATATCAGACTAGGTTGGCCATACTGACAAAGTCCCATTGGGTTGAAGAATCTCACTAATGCCTGTCTTTTTCTTTTTTTTTTCTCACTTTCCAGATGTATCGTCATGTGTCCAAGCTGACAGGAGAGCCATTTTCTCTACGATATCTGCAAGTAACTGAAACCGTTTATCATCTAATAGAAGCCTTTCACAAGGAACTAAACTTTCTCTTTCACTCAAATGGAACTTCTCCCTAATGTATCTCTTTTGTCAACTGCTACTGCCATAAGATAGCTAGCGGAAAGGGTCATGTAATGGGGTAGAAAGGGGCCATGTGATGGAGGGGGTGTCCATGTGATGTGATGAACAGCTGCAACTTGTTTCATTGCAGAGTGGAAAGGTATATCCAGCGCTAATCTAAATGGAAAGTACCTGTAATGCTACAAGGTAATCTTAGGTGTAAACCAAACAATATAACGTTGGTGTACCCTGCATAATCGCTGTATCCATGTGATGAACATATAAACAGTGTCCTGAATAGTATATAACCTCATATTCATGCATTTGCAACCATGTGGTCTTGAGGGTTAAATGACCTCAATCAATTGATGTCTGGACGAAACGCGTCAATTCAAGCTCTGTTGGTACTAGCGTAGCTGGTTTGCTACATGAAAGGATTATTTGTCAGGCGCTTTTTTTTTATCCATGGAAATTAATGTTCTGGATTATTTTAAATACTTCCGGACCGCCTGCCATCATTGTACATCGGCTGTTTGAAGTGTAATATGGTTGTTATGTCACCAGACAGCTGCCATAACCACAGTATTCACTTCTAAAGCGGGCGGGCGATAAAAGTCGTCTCTACACCGAATTCGCCAAAAGATCACTTTTATCGAGGGCTAGAGAGGGGGGGGGGGCCCTCCCGCCACGCTTCGGTCGTCTCCGCCACTTACCGGAGCCGTTTGTAGCGGCGGAGACGATCGCGTCCTCTCCACTGACAGGCCTGGAGCCGAGTGAGGGAAAGAAGGGCCCCCACTTGACTCCATAACATTGGAGGGCGGAAGCGATGTCAAACGTCACTTCTGCCCAATGGTCTTAAAGGGGAAAATACACTTATTTATTTATTTATTTTTTTATCGCATTTAAGTGTAAATATGAGATCTGAGATCTTTTTGACCCCCAGATCTCATAATTAAGAGGTCCTGTAATGCTTTTTTTTTCTATTACAAGGTATGTTTACATTCCTTGTAATAGTAATAAAATTGACCCCAATTTTTTTTTTATAAAAGGACAGTGCAAAAAAACTAATTTAAAAAGTAAAATAAATAAGAAAAAAAAAATTGTTAAAGCGACTCGTCCCGCCGAGCTTGCGCGCAGAAGCGAACGCATACATAAGTCATGCCCGCCTATGAAAACGGTGTTCAAATCACACGTGTGTTGGAGTGAGAGCAATAATTCTAGCCCTAGACCTCCTCTGTAACTCAAAACTGGTAACCTGTGGACATTTGTAAAACGTCACCAGTGGAGATTTTTAAGGGTCAAAGTTAGTCACCATTCCACGAGCGGGCGCAATTTTGAAGCGTGGCACGTTGTGTATCAATTTACTTGGCGTAACATTATCTTTCACAATATAAAAATAAAAAATTGTGCTAACTTTACTGTTATTTTTTTTTTAATTCAAAAAAGTATTTTTTACCAAAAAATTGTGCTTGCAAGACTGCTGCGCAAATACGGTGTGACATAAAGTATTGCAACGACCGCCATTTTATTCTCTGGGGTGTCTGGGAAAAAAAAATAATAATAAATAAATAAAAAATAAATGTATGTGTATATATATATATATACCTCCTGCTTGTGTTGACTCATTGAGCTCATTGAGCATAATCCTAACTGACTCCTCTTCCCTCCTTTCGGATCACTTATTAGAACATTTGTTTTTTTCACATTTTTGGACTTTTTCTTCCCTTGTTTTTGCACTTTTGTTTTCACCTAATATCTGTTGATGGAGGTCATTTAACCCTCAAGACCACATGATTGCCAATGTATGAATATGAGGTTTATATGCTATTCTTGACAGCTGTCTGGTGCCATAACAACAGTATTCCACTCCAAACAGCCGATGTACAATGACGGCAGGCGATCCGGAAGTATTTATAATAATCCAGAACACTAAATTTCCATGGATAAAAAAAGCACTTGACAAATAATCCTTTCATGTAGCAACCAGTAGAACGCAATGGCACCAACAGAGCTTGAATCGACGCGTTTCGTCCAAACAGACATATATTGATTGAGATCATTTAACCCTCAAGACCACATGGTTGCAAATGTATGAATATGAGGTTATATACTATTCATGACACTGTTTATATGTTCATCACATGGACATGGTGATTATGCATGGTACACTGACTTTATATTATTTGGTTTACACTTAAAATTACCCTGTAGCATTACAGGTACTTTCCATTAAGATTAGCGCTGCACATACCTTTCCATTTTTTTTTTTTTAAACACAATCTTGTCTTTTTTGCTGTGCTGGCTGCTTTGATATTTTACTTTTGGGTATCAGCGTGGTATCCCCCCCCCCGTTCAGGTTCAAGTTGATCCGCACTCACTGGCTACAGTGGGTTTTCGTCAGCAGGTCCCAACCAGTAATTTATGAGACCTGCTGATCAGCTGTAGCCAATCACAGCACAGAGTCCTGTGTTGACAAACACACAGGACTCCGTACACAGATCAGCGATCTGGTTGTTTCTTCTCCCTGCAAAGCAGGGAGAAAAAACAGAATTGTTAGTAAAAGAAGCACATATTATACACATTGCACATTGTTAGGCACACAGTTAACCACTTGACTGCCCCGAGATGTTAAGGCCACTTTCACACTGAGTCGCTTAACAGGCGTTTTAGCACCTGTAAAAATAAAAATGGCACCTGCAAAGCGCCTCTCCAGGGTGAAATCCCGAGTGCTTTCACACTGGAGCGGTGCGCTTGCGGGACGTTAAAAAAAAAATTCCTGCAAGCAGAATTTTTGGGTTTGGGGGTATACACCGCTCCTCCACCTCCCCTGCCCATTGAAATTAATGGGCACCGCTGCCAAAGCGCCTGCAAAGCGGTTCGGCAGCAGCGATACACGGGCGCTATTAACCCCTTCCTCAGCCGCTAGCGGGGGTTAAAAGCTCCCTGCTAGCGGCCGAGAAGAATCGCTGAAACGGCAGTAAATGTAACCATATTGCTACACTTAGGGGTGCCACTCTTCTCTTTTATATCCAGTTGTGACGTTACTTGTATATCAAGACATCGCTTGTTTATCAAGTCAAAATTTATTTTAAAACTTAACGTGTCTTGCACAAACCAAAGTTTTACTGTATTTGATTTATACCGTAGTTTTGTAGACCCTATAACTTTAACATTGAACCAATTCATTTTGGGGTTTTTTTGCCGAAAGTAGAAAATATCATTTTTGGGGGGTTTTTTTTTCAACATTTTTTTTTCTTTTTTATAATAAAGAATAAAACCCAGTGGTGATCAAATACCACCAAAAAAAAGCTCTGTTTGTGTGAAAAAAAATTATAAAAATGTAATTTGCATACAGTATTGAATGACCATGCAATTGGACGGTGCTGAATATCACAAATGCTCTGGCCCTAAAGGGGGTAAAACCTTCCGGAGGTCAAGTGGTTAAACATGTTTTGTTAATATACTCAAGAACAAAATTTCTGTGCTTTTCTTTTTAAAGAAGAACTTTTTTTTTTTTTTTTTTCACAAAGAATTTTGTCATTTTACAACCAAAAACATATAAATGTATTTTATTGGGATTTAATGTGATGGACCAACACAAAGTGGCACATAATTGTGAAGTGGAAGGAAAATGATAAATGGTTTTCCAATTTTTTTTTTACAAATAAATAAGTGAAAAGTGTGGGGTACATTTTGTATTCAGCCCCCTTTACTCTGATACCCCTAACTAAAATCTAGTGGAACCAATCGGCTTCAGAAGTCACCTGATTAGTAAATGGCGTCCACCTGTGTGTAATTTAATCTCAGTATAAATGCAGCAGCTCTGTGAAGCCCTCAGAGGTTTGTTAGGGAACCTTAGTGAACAAACAGTATCATGAAGGCCAAGGAACACACCAGACCGGTCAGGGATAAAGTTGTGGAGAAGTGTAAAGCAGGGTTAGGTTATAACAAAATATCCCAAGCATCTCACGGAGCACTGTTCAATCCATCATCGGAAAATGGAAAGAGTATGGCACAACTGCGAACCTACCAAGACATGGCCATCCACCTAAACTGACAGGCCGGGCAAGGAGAACATTCATCAGAGAAGAGCCAAGAGGCCCATGGTAACTCTGGAGGATCTGCAGAGATCCACAGCTCAGGTAAGAGAATCTGTCCACAGGACAACTATTAGTCGTGTTCTCCACAAATCTGCCCTTTATGGAAGAGTGACAAGAAGAAAGCCATTGTTAAAAGAAAGCCATAAGAAGTCCTGTTTGTGAGAAGCCATGTGGAGGACACAGCAAACATGTGGAAGAAGGTGATCTGGTCAGATGAGACCAAAATTGAACTTTTTGGCCTAAAAGCAAAACACGATGTGTGGCAGAAAACTAACACTGCACATCACCCTGAACACACCATCCCCACTGTGAAACATGGTGGTGGCAGCATCATGTTGTGATGATGCTTTTCTTCAGCAGGGACAGGGAAGATGGTCAGAGTTGATGGGAAAATGGATGGAGCCAAATCCAGGACAATCTTAGAAGAAAACCTGTTATGCCGCGTACACATGATCGTTTTTTCCATCAGAATAAACTCTGATGGTCTTTCCAACGGAGTTCCGGTGAAACTGTCTTGTGTACACACGATCACACCAAAGTCCGACCGTCTAGAATTTGGTGATGTACAACACGTACGACGGGACTAGAAAAAGGAAGTGCAATAGCCAGTAGCCAATAGCTTCCGTCTCTTGTTTCAGAGCATGCGTTGTTTTGGGTCCGTCGGAACAGCCTACAGATGAGCGGTTTTCCCGAACTGATTCCGTCGGAAAAATTTGAAACGTGTTCTATTTCTAGGTCCATCAGAATTTTCGAAAGGAAGAGCTCGATGAAGCCCACACACCATCGGAATGTCCGATGGAATGATTCCGTCAGACCTTTTCGGCCGGAAAGTTCGGTCGTGTGTACACGGCATTAGAGTCTGCAAAAGACTTGAGACTGGGGCGGAGGTTCACCTTCCAGCAGGACAACGACCCTCAACATACAGCCAGAGCTACAATGGAATGGTTTAGATCAAAGCTTATTCATGTGTTAGAATGGCCCAGTCACAGTCCAGACCTAAATCACATTGAGAATCTGTGGCAAGGCTTGAAAATTGCTGTTCACAGACGCTCTCCATCCAATCTGACAGAGATTGAGATATTTTACAAAGAAGAAGAATGGGCAAAAATGTCCCTCTCTAGATGTGCAAAGCTGGTAGAGATATCCCCAAAAAGACTTGCAGCTGTAATTGCAGAGAAAGGCGGTTCTACAAAGTATTGACTCCGGGGGGCGCCATACAAATGTACCCCCCACACTTTTCACATATTTATTTGTAGCAAAATGTAGAAAATCATTTTCCTTCCATTTCACAATTATGTGTCACTTTGTGTTGGTCTATCACATAAAATCCCAATAAAATACATTCACATTTTTAGTTGTAACATGACAAAATGGGGAACATTTCAAGGGGTATGAATACTTTTTCAAGGCACTGTATATCCATATATGAATAGTTGAAAATTTGGTTCTTTTCAGCACATGGATATTCTGGTGAGAGACTGGTATGATCCTGACTGCTGTGGCCGTGAAGCAGCTGATGCCTACCTACAGCACGAGCGTGAGGTATGATGGTACTGTGAATGGGAGGAGGGCTCAGGAGAAGAATAGGACGTTTTAATAAATTTCAGGTTTTACTTTATGATGTCCCTGATATTCATTTTTTTTATTTATTTATTTTTAATTTTTTGTGTTGGCTTTGTCCCAGTGTAACAGGTTTATATTTACTTCCTGTCCTATTGGAGGCTGTCAGACAAACGAAAGAGAAAGGGGTTTTATTGCTAAATGTGCAACAGTTGGGGACAGTTGGCTATATATATGAGTTCAGGTATTTCATATGAAGGGTTCTGTAATACCAAAGCAGGGCTGCTGTTAGAAACCACGGGGCCCCATACAGTCAACCTGACACCCCACCCCCCACCCCCCTCACACAGTTTACTATGCGCCAGTTATGAACAAACACAGTGAGTGATCAGCAGTGGCGTCGCTAGCCGGTGGCTTTTGGGGCTATAGCCCTGAATCTGGGACCCTCTCTGCAGGGGTCCCCAAGGGGAGGGGAGACTCTCTGGGGACCCTGATGTAAGTGGGGGGGCTCTCTAGGAACCCTGATGTAATTGGGGGGCTCTCCGGGGACCCAGATGTAATTGGGGGGGTTCTCTGGGGACCCTGATGCAAAGGGGAAGCTCTCTGGGGACCCTATTTTAAGGAGGAGGCTCTCTGGGACCCTGACTTAAGGGGGGCTCTCTAGGAACCCTGATGTAATTGGGGGGGCTCTCTGGGGACCTTGATGTAAGGGGGAGGCTCTCTGGGGACGATGTAAGGGGGGCCTCTCTGGGGACCCTAATGTAAGGGGGAGGCTCTCTAGGGACAATGTAAGGGGGGCCTCTCTGGGGACGAAGTAAGGGGGGGCTCTCTGGGGACCCTGATGTAAGCGGGGACTCTCTGGGGACCCTGATGTAAGGGGGGCTCTCTGGGGACCCTGATGTAAGGGGGAGGCTCTCTGGGGACCCTGATGTAAGGGGGAGGCTCTCTGGGGACGAAGTAAGGGGGGGCTCTCTGGGGACCCTGATGTAAGCGGGGACTCTCTGGGGACCCTGATGTAAGGGGGGCTCTCTAGGGACCCTGATGTAAGGGGGAGGCTCTCTGGGGACCCTGATGTAAGGGGGGGCTCTCTGGGGACCCTGATGTAAGGGGGGCTCTCTGGGGATATATACACACACACACACACACACACACACACACACACACACACATATTACTGTATATACATGTGTATGCCCGCCCAAGCATATGACTATCTTTACTACGCTGTTATGGGCTCTAGCCCCAGATCTTTTGTAGACCTAGCAACACCCCTGGTGATCAGTACCCATCACTCACTGTGTTCATTTACTGGGCCCTTCCTCCACTCTCCATTGTGTGCTTGTAGCTGCCGACAGGAAGGGAGGGGAGAAGCCGGTGGCACTACTAGGTAGAGGGGGATGCATAGGGGGGCAGCAGGGGAGAAATGTATGGTGCACAGGGAGAGTGATCGGTGCAGCAGGGGGGAATTTACTGGAACCGATTCCCCCCCCCTGTATGGCTCTCTCTGCAGCAGCTGAAAGCAGGCGGGAGAGAGAGGAGAAGAAGCCAGATTTCAGCTGCTGCAGAGAGAGCCATACGGGGGGGGGGGATTGGTTCCAGTAATTGCCCCCCTGCCACACCAATAACCTGAAAAATAAGAAATCGGTAAAGTTAGCCCAAATTTTTTTTGCATATTTTGAAATATGCTGTTACGCTGAATAGATACCTAACATGTTGTGCTTTAAAATTGCACGCATTCGTGAAATGGCGACAAACTACGGCACTTAAAAATCTTAATAGGTGATGTTTAACATTTTTTTTTAAACGATTACCAGTTTTGAGTTACAGAGGAGGTCCTTTTACTAGAATTATTGTTCTCGCTCTAACGATCGAGCCGATACCTCACATGTGTGGTTTGAACACGGTTTACATTTGCGGGCGCGACCTGCGTATGCATTTTCTTTGGTGCGCATTTTCTTTCCCAAAAATTCGAAAATCGGAACGAAAAATTTGCAAGCACAAAAAACATTTGGATAATATCTATTTTAATGAAAATATTACATTTTTATTAAGATTATTCGTTTTTTTTATTTTCTAATAAATAATAAACTATAATAATTTGTTTATAAACTATTAATTGTAAGTGTTGGAATTTCCTTTCAAATTTGGCTTTTAGTGAACGTAACAAATACGAATCTAACTTCGGATAAATTTGTATTCGTTACGTTCACAAACAGCCAAATTTAAAAGGAAATTCCAATACCTATAATTTAATAGTATATAACAATTAATAATAAAAACTATAATAAAACTATAATAATTATTATAATAAATTATAATAATATGCAAAAAAAAAAATTGGGCTAATAAATTATAATGTTAAAGCGGACCTTCAGTCATTCTTTTTCAACTTTCCATCTATTAAATCTTCTGCCCTTGTTGTTGTTTTTAACTTTTGGATAGTAAAACATTTTTTTTTTTCTGCCAGTAAATCCCTTATACAGCCCACTTCCTGTTTCTTGTCTGGTCATTGGCCTAGGCTTATGATGACATCATGCACAGCTTTGCCACTCTCGTGAGAGTTTGCCAGGAAGGGAGGGTGGGATGAGTCATAAGAGGGATAATGAGAGCTGCAGAGCTGGAAGTGTGCCTCTGGGTGTGTCCGTAAATCCAGGAAGTGAACAGGCAGCAGCTTCAGCTGCCCACAGTTAAAATGGCTGCAGCCAGACTCAGTGGAGGGAGATTTCCGCAGCATATTTGGCAAGTACAGAATCGCAGTGTATATAAGATAATATGCAAAGTGGTTGGAGGGAAGCTTCAGAATGGCAAAGATGTTTTTATTATGAATTATGTGAGCAGACTGCAGTTCCTCTTTGATAAACTTTAATATTTTAATCATAATAGAAATTATCAGAATTTTTTTTTTTTCTTCTTTCGGATTTTCGTTCTTTCGGATTATTACGAATTATCGAAATAAGGAATACCGCATCTAAACGAATGGAACATAACGAATTTGATTTTAACTTCGGATAAATTCGTATTCGTTACGTTCACCAACAGCCACATTTTTGAAAGGAAATTCCAATACCTATAATTTAATTGTTTATAACATTATTATTATTATTATTATTATTATTATTATTATTATTATTATTATTGCTCTTATTCTTCTGGATTTTTTGTTCTTTTCATTTTTTTGAATTTTGTAGTTTAGTTCTTTCGCATTATTACGAATTATCGAAATAACAAATTTGCGTCTAAACTAATGTAAGTATTTCAAATTTATTTGAAGTTATGAATTTATTCAAAATAACGAATATCGATCGTAACGAATGACCCTAAAAAATAAAAAAATAAAAAACGGATGAAATGAAAACGAAAAAAAAAAATATATAAATTTCAGCAGTACACATGTCTAATAAGTTCCTGTAAAACATAAAAAATATATAATATTTTCCAGAAACTGAAGCTGAAAGATTCAGAATACCGCGGTGTCCTGGATATTCTTGAAGGTTCATCTGCCAGTGGCTTCTTGTTGCCCCACCCAGGAAAAAGGTTTCAAAGACCAAGAAGTCAAGGCAGACTAGCAGGTAATTTGGACCCCCCCGGCCGGACAGTTACTGCGTAGACCCAGAGGGCGGACTGACAACTCACGGGGCCCCTGGGCAATACATTATGGGGCCCCCGGGCAATAGGAGAAGATTATGGGGCCCCCGGGCAATAGGAGATTATGGGGCCCCCGGGCAATAGGAGATTATGGGGCCCCCAGGCAATAGATTATGGGGCCACACAGTATATACACACACAGTATACACACACAGAATACACATACACACACTGAAAAAGGTACTAGAGACCCGGGGCAGCTATAATCTTGGGATTTTTAAAAAACACAGATTTTTACATACTGTCCCTGGTTTTATTGAGGCTGGCAACCCTGATGGGGCCCCTTAGGGGCATGGGGCCCTCGGGCAGTGCCCGAGTGCCCGAACGGTCAGTCCGCCCCTGGTAGACCGTTTTCACTGATGAAATATCTACATTTCATTGTATAGAAATCTAAAAAGTATTTTACAATCGTGTCCATGATCATCATGTGTGAATCTGAAAAATTCTTCTGAAACTTCATCGATAATC